>QFDT01003958.1:0-30907 GCA_003315915.1 Macrolepiota dolichaula | reverse complement strand
AACCTGCGCCCTCAAAGAGGAACAGATTTCTAATCTGTCGCCGTAACCACTTGGCTATAGCGCCTTGTATCAAACGTTGTTGTTGTGTACATCATTGTCGGAGATATACTTCAGCCAGATTCACCATATTAGATCCACCCATTTCTAGTGTATGGAATGTTTGATCTTTTGTGGCCCGAGAGTCCAAAATTTGGCCGTGGTCAGTTTATCCTAAAAAGACTAATCCATACATGAAATTCACTCTCTGGGAACAAGAACCGGTAACGCAGGACAAAAAAAGTGTGAAGTGTGATCCTAGCGCAAGGAAACACATCTAACTCTTCATTTTACAAAAGTATGTGTAGTCAGTGAGGAGGCGGAGCAAAAGGGAATTAGGAATGCTTTAAACATGCCGACGCCAGCAGGATTTGAACCTGCGCCCTCAAAGAGGAACAGATAATAAGCGATTATTCGAATCTGTCGCCGTAACCACTTGGCTATAGCGCCTGTTCGCAGTGGTGGGGAACTTGTCTTGCTGGCCAGGAAATCGTCTAGCAAGCATAACAGGAAAAAAGAACGACGCCAGCAGGATTTGAACCTGCGCCCTCAAAGAGGAACAGATAATCAGAACATGGGTTCGAATCTGTCGCCGTAACCACTTGGCTATAGCGCCTCATCGGGGCCCTTGTGACGCGTAATTCGAGGGTACGATTGCAGAGGCATCATATCTGGCACCTGGTCCCAACCTGGTCCTGTACTTATTTGTCTGATATATTCCCCAAATATGGTGAAGACTTACAAGCCGGTACGGAATGACAACGCCGTCCTTTCTTCAAGGCGCTATAGCCAAGTGGTTACGGCGACAGATTAGAAATCTGTTCCTCTTTGAGGGCGCAGGTTCGAATCCTGCTGGCGTCGCTCCTTTCTTTTGCTTCTGTGTCATTGGTAATGCCGCACATACCGAAGCCTTTCCCTCAATATTCCAACGGGGGCATAGCTCAGTTGGGAGAGCAGTAGACTGAAGAAATTCGTATTCTAAAGGTCCCGCGTTCGATCCGCGGTGCCCCCATTTTTATTTCCTAATGTTTATTGCCAATATTTTGAAACATGTATTTTATAGGCTATATGAAGTAACAACTTTCATCAATGGATTGTATATTTTCCATAATTCTTCTCTGGGTCAAATACCTGAGAATGATTATCAGTACACAAGAGGGTTGATACAATTGGTGGGCTCACCTCCCATCGTGATGCGGGGAATATATGTTTGTTGCGTTGGTACCAGCCTCTCTCAACCACTTTGCCAGCATGAGATTCGTCTTTTTCTTTGGTTGCGTCGGCCAGAAGACGAATATCGTCATGTACATCAAAATTGAACAAAGGGCCAGACTTTCCTCGAGCCTTGTTAACTATGAAATCATAAAAGGTATAATGCTGCAAGAATCGTGAGTAGGAGTGTGAGTGCAGGGGAACATTAGCCTACGTGTGGTATAATGAGGTCCTCCTTTTCATAGATAACTCAGTACTGAAACGTTTGGCAGGGTGGGTTGCACATACCTTGATGTACATGAGATTATCAACACTAATACCCCGCAACTCTGGGAATTGTTGTCTACATTTCTCGAGAAACGTAGCGACTTCATCGCCTTTCTTACACTGCAAAAGAGTGTCATTTGGAAGCACAGGGATCGAGTGCCATCGACTTACCACTACACTTTTCCTGTGCCCACTACCATCCCAATAAGAATAAGTGATTTCTATGTCCTCCTTTTTCATTTGCTCTTGTTTCGCAAGCCACTCGACTCGCAGACGTTCCCTCTCCTTTCGCTCTGCTTCTTCTCGGTCGCGGTCCGGTAGAAATGAAGTGTCTACATCGGGGTTCTTGTGCGAACGGCTTCGCTTATTCGGTGGTGTGTCTTCTTCATCTTCCTTTTCTTTCGAGGAGCTTTCTCCTTGGCCACCCTCGTCGTTCTCTTCGTCATCCAGCGCAAAGGAGAGTGTGGCTTTGGCAACCTTCTTACGTTTCTTATTTTTCCTTGCGTCATCCCTAAACACATTCTCCAAACACTGTAAGTGATGATCCAGTTAGCGCACGGGGACATACTTGAGTTCATTGGTGCGTGCTGCCTCTCGGAGCTTTTGCTCTTCAAGTTCTTTGCGCCTCTGCTGGAAGTCCTCTAATCTGACCAACCCGACAGTGCTGTTTTTAAGGGACTCTTCCATAGAATCATTCTGGCCGACGAAACGGTTCGTGGAGGGACGCGCTTTCTCTGTCTCGTTGATAAGACTTTGTTTCTGGCGTTCGAATTCTTCCCGAGCTTGAAGACGCTGTTTTACAAGCGCGTCTTCTCTACGTCCTTCCATCTTGTTTGAAGCCATGGCGAGCGATGAGCGAGTATGAGGTGAATGTCAAGATGGGGGTGTGACCAGGTCACGGACTTGGGGTGGACGCGTGACGAAATAACATTCTCTCTCTTCAGTTCCGATGGTGCACATTCTCGGAGTGCAGTTAAGAGACCATTGTCTTGCCAGAGTGAGTATAGTAGCATCGTATGTCTGCAGCTGAACTAACCTCACCCTTCTGTTATATCCAGGTTGCTCTCATCCGCTTCTATGGTGTTGGCCTAAAGACAGCCCATCGCCTTTGCGCGCGTCTGCAGATCCATGACCGTGCAAAAATAAAGGACTTGACACCTTTGCAGGTCACTGCCCTCACATCTTTCCTTTCCTCACCCGCGACCGCGCCACCCCTTCCTAAATATCCCCTTGCGTCTCCAAACTACGTCGCACCACCTCCGTCCACACCTATTCAGGATATTCAAACCAAAATCACTGCACAGTGGGAGGAAATGGAAAGAAAACGGAAGGCTGCGCCCCCGCCACAACGGAACCCACAGAAGAAACCCTATGTCGAGCCTTTGAAGAACCTCAAAATTGAATCAGAGCTGAGAAGGGAAATTCGGGAGAATATTGCTCACCAGAGGATGATTGGCAGTTATATTGGAAAGCGGCATGCTATGCATCTTCCCGTCAGAGGACAAAATACTCAGAGCAACGCGAAGACGGCGAAGAGGCTCAACCAGCTGGAGAGGTTCTAAACTATTGGTTCCCGGCCTTCCTGAAAATTCGGTCGTAGAGTAACTGGAAACCCATAGTTGTGATTCTGTACTGCCCTTAGGCAGGTTCAGGCCGCATTCTAGTGTCCTGATAGATTATTGTACCTTGCGAAAGCTAATTTCCTCCTTCGTTCCAAAGCTTGTGACATGAATACCCGCGTGACAACCATGATAATGTTTGTCCGTCTTCAGAGTACTATCTACACAGCACCATCCGACGTTGCCTAAGCTATACGAACCATGGCGACGAAGAACTACAAGGCTGTCGGTGAAGACCTCTGGAAAGGCCGGACAGAGAAGATTGTGAGAATCTCTCCCCCCATTCCTCTTCTTCCATCTAACTCACTCAGAATGCAGAGTTATTTGCACTTACGTATGGGGCTTTGGTAGTCCAGCTCATTCAAGATTACGAAGACTACGACGAGGTCAACAAGGAGCTCGAAAAGATGGGCTATAATATCGGCACGCGTCTCATCGAAGATTTCCTGGCCAAATCGAGTTTGGGTAGATGCGCAGACTTCAGAGAAACAGGCGAGGCTATTGCAAAGGTGTGGATGAATCAATCCGATGTCTCGAAGATAGCTGATATGATTTCAGGTTGGGTTCAAGGCGTTCTTAAATATAACGCCAACTGTAACGCATGGGGTTCTACAAGCTGCTTCTCCACGACCAGATTCGACTGGCGGCCAACCAGGAGGATCGTGGTTCACGTTGACACTAGACGAGAACCCTTTATCTGAGTTTGTAGAGCTCCCAGATGAGGTATTGGAGGGCGGTCTGTGGTTCAGCAATGTCCTGTGTGGTGTCATTCGAGGAGCTTTAGAGATGGTATGTTTCGTGATCAGTGCACTTGTTGCGTGAACTAACGTAGGTTTGTTATATTGAGGTACAAATGCAGGTACAGGCCGAATTCACATCCGATGTCCTTCGCGGTGATGAAAGCACCGAAATTCGTGTCAGACTGGTGAAATACCTGGAGGAAGAGGTCCCTGTTGGAGATGATTAGATTTCGACTCCGAATCCCAAACCTTTGTCCCTGTATTATACCTGACGAATAAACAAACGCTTGCACAAAACTTTGGGTGGATAACGGTAGCTTTCGCGGATTCTACTGATTAAAGGTGTAGCAGAACGCTGGATATGATGAGGTGCCTCTTTTACCAGGGTCACTACCGAATTCAAATGAAAACGCGCTGAGATAAATTTTGATCGCAACTTTGTTTTCGCTGAACCCACCAAAATGTCAAGGCCTGAACTTGTCGCACCCCCAGAAATTGTATGGAATTTGCTCATATGACTCCCCGGTGATCTTCTAAGTATCTATCTCTACATCTTAGTATTATGGCGACACAGAAGCTAAGAAGTATACACAAAAGTGCGTCATGGTTGTCCACTTTGTGCAGAAAGTCATTCAACCGTCGAAGTACCCGGAACCAACAGATACAGGCAGACATGACATATAGGGCTCTGGAGCTATTGAGCCTACCGCCAGATAGTCCCGCCTTTCTGCTAGATATTGGCTGCGGATCTGGGCTATCCGGAGAGATCTTGGATGAGGAGGGCTACACATGGGTAGGGGTGGATGTTGCTCCTAGCATGTTAGGTACGTCCCATCCCAGTCAGATACACCCCATATTTTAGCTGTAACCTCACAGAGGTTGCACTGGAACGAGAAGTAGAGGGTGATCTCTTCCTGCAAGATATTGGTCAAGGGTTGGGTTTCCGGCCAGGAAGTTTTGACGGTGCTATCAGGTTGGTCATCTCAGCCATATAACTTAAACTCATTTTAACGGAATACTCCTAGTATATCGGTTCTACAATGGCTACTCAACGCCGAGACGTCTCACCCAACATCATCACCTCCGCACCGACTTCAACGTTTCTTCACAACCCTCCACTCGGCACTCCGTAATCCCTCCCGGGCTATCTTTCAATTCTATCCCTCATCAGATGATCAAATTCAATTAATAACGTCTATCGCCCAGAAGGCCGGATTTGGTGGAGGTATCGTTGTTGATTATCCAAATTCAAAGAAAGCAAAGAAAGTGTTTTTGTGTTTGTTTGTTGGAGGGGGAGGGCAACAAGAGGTGCCAAAGGGCCTAGAGGGGGAGGAGGACGACACGAGGGTGAGGTTTGAGAGACGGAGAGAAAGGGAAAGATCGAGAGGAAGGAGTGGAAGGCGAAAGAGCCTCAAGGATAGGGATTGGATTCTGAAAAAGAAGGAGGTCTGTCGTCTAGTTATCGTCTGTCTGAAGTGTTCTCAACAACTCCTACAGTTATACCGAAAGCGGGGGAAAGAAGATGTTCCGAGGGACTCAAAATTCACGGGGCGGAAGCGCAAACCTGTTTTTTGAACTTGCTCCAGTCAACCCGCACGTTCTTGCTGGTACGCGTATCTATTAGTTGGATGCAATATGGATGTGTACTATAGAACAGGCTTATGGGAGAACAAGCCGTGACAAGACGTGAGAGCCTCTTGTGCTTCATGGCGAATGAAATGGCCTTGCAGGGCAGCCATGCTTATTCGCCTACCGGCTCGCATCTCCTTTGAGACGATGTTGTGAAGTTGGAGTGCCATTGTTTGGACCTCATCATCCGAAAGACCGGTAACATTGAGCGATCCGCCGTAAAATTGATTGAAGAGTATCTGAGCCTGCTCAGGACTAGCGTCGTCAATCAGCTGAGCCAGATCCACTCTGCCGGGTCGAACAAGTGCAGGATCAAGCTTCTCAAAATGATTGGTAGTCATGAATATGATGCGTTCTTCACCAGACGCTACACCGTCCAGAGCGTTCAGGAAGCCTGAGAATGTGATAGAAGATTGATAACTGAACTACGAGATTAGCAGGGCATGCAGGTTTGTAGGACGGAAGACTTGCCCATCCTCAGATGTTTGCACACGTCTGTTGAATGCGGCGTCGATGTCTTCGATCAGCACAATACTCTGTTCTGGGGCGTTAGATAACAGATGAAAGAGTCTGTCGTCAGTGAGCCCGCGTTCCGATAGATTCAGCAAGCATATATCATATGAGAGCGATCCAGCCAGCGCTTGAATAAAAGAGGTTTTTCCTGAGCCGGGCGGACCATAGAGTAGATAACCTCGGCGGTATGGAATCCCTGGTGGCGGATATGAATAGACGGCGATGATTATCGATAGGATACATAAGCTTACCCCTGTCGGCGTACCATTGGCGTCTCTCAAGAAATGCCACAATGTCGGATTCAATCTTTTTTGAAACACCTGGTTCCAGCACGACGCTGTGAAGCGGCCGCTTCCGCCTTGGCAAACCGAATGGCTTCCATTCAATGCCCCATGCGGTATGAATCACAAGCTTTCCCTCGTGGCCATGCATTGCGAGATCTCTTGCCTCCGTAAGCAACTGAGGAAAGAGTGAGCGATCGCGGGATAATGCTGTGAGCGTGACTGTTTCCCAAGGCACCCCGGACATGAGTTGCATTGAACGCGTTTCCCGTTCGCGTTTCACCTGTCAGGTAGGCATGAGTATGAATGACGAGAATAAATACATAATTCGGGAATGATCTTACCTGCATCCAAGCGCCGCAATATTTGAAATAATGGGTGCCAGGGCCTGCAACGAGTTTGAAAAGGGCGGATGAGCTACCATTCTTTCGTTGCTCTACCGTTGTTTCGACGCTCAATTGATGGCTCCGAGTCCAGGGGATACGAGAGGTTTGTTGGGCTAGCTGGTTCTGGTGTGACATCCACGTCAGGAACCATTCGTAGGCGCGATCCTTGTTGTTGATTTCTAGAGAGACAAGCATGCGCCGTCGAAGTGCGATGGTGCCGAATACCAGGCCCTGGCGGAGAACGGTGAGGCCCACACCCAATCCCTAGGTATCACATTAGTCTCCTTGACGGACCATATTACGCAACGGCGAGCTCACCATGAGGCCAAACCCTGCTTGGAAGTATGGGCTGCACTTGATCAAATGAAATTGTCAGTTGCCTTAGGCAGCGAGATCACATAGGCGTACTTATCCCCAAACATAATATTCAAAAACGAGCTAGACTGAGGGGCATTTTCTACTGTAGCTGGGGGCGGGGTGAGTTGACCTGAGGTACTTGTGGCTGGGATGGGCAACGGAGAGTCCATACGTCGGGATGGAAGTGTACGGACAAATTTGGAAGGAACGCGTCGCGTCTGTTTTCGTCACACTTCCCACACTACTAATTGGTTCGTCTCTCCTCTGGTTTCATCCCTCGTCATGTCCACCGACAAAGTAGAACTCTCAGAAGCTTTCAGCCTCCTGGAGCTTAGCGAGGTGATCCTCGCCATCAGCGTGTGTTCAAATGTTGACAAAAATTTAGGACTGTTCAATTGAAGAGCTCAAGGCTACCTATCGGCAGGTCCGTCGCATTACCCGACATTAATGGGCACCTCTTGACTTGAGTTCAGCACGCGCTTCGCACACATCCGGACAAGAATCCAGGAAATCCGGAGGCTACTGCAAAGTTTCAACGCGTCGGTGAAGCCTACAGAATCATTGAGATACACCTTAAGAGGGCCGAATTTCCTAAGGATGGTTATTATGCGGATGGGTCTGACCCGTTTTTCTCGGAAGCCGATGATGAGGATCTTGAAGACTTTTTCTATGACTATTCCGATTCAGAAGACTATGAACGTAATTTCTCAAGTGACGACGACTCTGATATAAGGCACGCATATTATCATATGCCCCGAAGCTTCATGGATTATTTGTGAGAGGTGTTTGCTTTTCTTCATTCTCGTCCTCACTTTTGAACTCGGCAGGTTCCTATTTGAGACTATTAACAGTGCTCATTACCGTCGTAAATATCCACTCGCGTGTTCTCCCTCCAATATTCAGTCATGAATGCCTGATATGTGTTTAGGTAATGGCGCAAAATCATCTCAAGAGGAACAAGCCCGTCTGAGGCGCTACGAGGAGGAACAAGCGAATGCCGAATTCCGCGCTGCAGAGGCTGCAGCCCGCAAGGAACGTAAGATGAAAGAGCGTGAATTGGGTGAGTGGCCGCACATTTTACGTATCTCTTGATTCACCGGAAAGTAGAACGGGCTGCCGCCCAACGGAGACAGAAAGCTAAAGCTGAGCAGAAAAAGTCTCAAGCTGAAGCTTACCGGAAGCGTGCTGAAGAAGTTGTTCGAAGTCAACGCAAACGTACTCAAGAGCTTCGTTCCGGTATCTTTGCTGCGGCGCGTAACGGGGATACCAAAAAAGTTAAAAACGGTATCTGGAAAGACGGTGTCGATGCTGCTGGTGGCGAAGTCAAGTATGAAGAGTTTATCGAAAGGCAACCCGAGGATCTTCTTGAAACCCTGCTGCATATCACCGCGAAGAGAGGGGATGTTGAACTTTTCCAGTGGCTTGATGCCCATAGTCTGTTGATTGTTTTTTCTTGAATTAATTAACTCGATTCTTACAATACTCTTCCAGATGCGGAAATGGATGAACAAGATTCTAGAGGTTATACCGCCCTACATTATGCAATATACCACGGATGCATCCCTATTGTCAAGAACGTTTTCGAGAATTACCTTCCTAAGGAACCGGAACATCAAACGATATATGACTGTCCTGCGTGTTCCAACCTTTTGCACCTTGCACTGCAATCTGGGGAGCCCGAACTCGTCTGGCTGGTCCTAGAGAATACTCTTTATAATATCCAAGACATGGAATCTGGTTGGAAATGGATAACGCAATCCAGTGAAACTCAAGAAGAACCGAACAATTCAAGGGATGGCAAGCGCTCTGATATTCTCAAGTTGTTGATGCGTTACGGAGGATCCATGTCTCCCCTGATAGCAACTGCCGTTCGCTCCCAGGAAGGCAATAACAATGAACCCCTGACCCAAGGAAAGCCAAATGGTGGAAAGGGTAGACGAGAACGAGATTTTGGTTCGAGAGCCTCGTTCAACGACAGAGAAAGAAAAGATAACGATAAGTCAGAGCAGTCTTCCTACCACAGCCGCGGTCGTGGTAGAGGGCGTGGCAGAGGTCGCGGTCAAGGATATGATCACAAGCGTGGTAAGGGCCGTGGGCACACAAGTCGAGGTTCATCTTAGATTCACAGGTGTGGTTGGTCCCCACTTCGCATACTTATATCATTAGTACCCAGTTCGTTATCCATTGTGCATTCCGCTATGTCGTTTTGTTTCGGCCTTACCATACATATGTTAAATTTCCCCGCTCTTGAATCATTGTACCTCGAAGGGATGCAACGGCAAGGAGTGCTTCCGATAACGCTGGGCAAAGCGATCATTGATGGGCAGCATGTACCAACACATCACTCGTCTTCTCGATTTAACTCAATGTCATGGCTGTTCTTGTGACTGATGCTTTGTTTTTCTTGTGGTGCGATTGCAGTCTGTCGGCATCTATCAGCCCTTCAAACCGTGTAATTTTTTTGTGAATACTTCACCAGGAGGAGAATGTATTGATGCATGCAGACACCCCCCAATGTTTGGAGGTGTGACTCGGACTTATTTGTCCACTCCTCACTAAACTCCCCCTACTAGCACCAGGATCGATTGAGCTTCCTCAACGGGAATCGGACGCGCAGCCTCACCAGGATGGTCTTACCCACATGTGACTCCCAGAAACAGAGGCAAGACGAACAAATGAATCCGCTAAGGCAAGCGACCGGCTGCTCCTGATGTTTTGTTTGGCCAGCAAAGCATTGTTTCAAACAAGGATAAACACCTCCTGCACTCCAACACTCATCCAACCTACTAGGGTCTGCTGAGTCCACGCGTCAATTACAAAGTTCACTTCATCAGATAACATGGGTCGACTAGCCGAAATGCAGAGGAAGCTTCTGGAGGTGTGTATCTGATACAACATTAGGTTTTTCAGAAACCCTGAACGGAATAACCCCCGACTGACGGAACTACGTTTGTCTGTGACTGTTTTGTTGTTTCTTTCTGCGTTGTAGCAAATGATGGGCCCAGAAGCTATGGGGGTTGCCAATGCCAATCTACACTGGTCAGACGACAAAGTATGCAGGAATTTCCTTTGTGGTACTTGCCCACATACACTTTTCACGAACACGGTGCGTTTCCTTCACATTATTATTGTCCCCCCTCTTGCCTTTTAGGTGATCCTTCAAGTCCGGCGGAACCGTATATCTGACAACCTGGCATCAATTGTTTGAAATTGAACAATCGGGGAGCCAGAAGTTCAGCAGCTGTAGCAGCGATCGGGAGGGGTTGACAATATAAATATTCACACAGCGATGCTGACCTTCATCTCGGCTTTCTTTTTGATTCCAATAATAGAAAATGGACCTTGGTGCATGTCCCAAGTCACATACGGAACGCCTGAAGACCGAGTTTCTTGCTGCTAGAGAGGCGGATCCCAACGGGACAATATTCCAAAAGTTTCAACTTGAATATGAACAGAACATCTTTGCGTTCGTGGACGAGTGTGATCGACGTATCCGGGCTGCGCACCGTCGATTGGAGAAGACACCAGAAGAGAATGCTAAAACGACGAACCTGGTGTGTGAAACTGTTCGCGTTTTATTATTGACAGCACACACTGATAAAGAAATGGTACACGTTGTAGATGCGTGAAATTGCAGAAATTGAACTCGCGATTCAGGGAGGTACCGAGAAAATTGAAGCACTTGGTGAGCATTTGATTCATTTATGTAAGTAATGTTGAATGGCTATACTTCAAAACAGGCGAGCAAGGCAAGGTGGACGAATCAATGCGTGAAATGGCAGCCATTGAAGCGTTGAAGAGTGAAAAAGGCGACAAGGAGGTGAGCTAATGTTTATGCTGCTGCCGAGACTCGAATACTGAAGTATTACCGTGTGATTGTATGTAGCGGGAGTTGCAACTGTTAACGGACACCTCGGGAGCCTCGGGGCACCAGAAACTACGCGTGTGTGATGTCTGCGGTGCATATTTATCAGTGTTGGATTCAGATCGTCGTCTCGCCGATCATTTTGGTGGAAAGGTTAGTAGTGTGAATAGTTGCCGATTACGGCACGCACGAAGAGGACGCTGACTGGAAATGCCTTGCAGATGCATCTTGGCTATCACGAGCTCCGCAATATGCTGAAAACGTTTAGGGAAGAGCGTGAAAAGAAAAAGCAAGCTGGAGCGTCTTCGAGTGTTGGAACTTCGGGTGGACCGCCAATGAGTTCGTCTCGCGATCATCGTTCTTCTCGTGGCGACGACTATCGCGACCGTGACCGAAGCGATCGTGATCGAGGCCATGACCGACACTCGTCTTCGCGATATGAGTGAGTGCAATTAAACAACATGTTAACCTCGTTTTGGAATGCTGATCCGTTATCTGAATGTATTACAGTGATAGGCGGAGGGACAGAGAGCGTTCAAGAAGTCCAGGAAGACGGAGGTATTGATCACACATTCTTGATACGGTTTCACGTCAGTTTGGGCTGGACAGAAGTTTGTGTAAGGAAAGAGAATGCAGAGGTTGGCTGATTGTCCCATTGGTAAGTTGATGGTGATTAGGTTTTCATAGGGCGCCACTGTCAACAGGAGATTGTAATGAGTATACCTGAAGCGGGTACAGCGCCCGATGAATGATTGAATTAGCAATATATGAAGACGATCGGAGTGTGTCCTGTGGCTCCCGAGCCGCAGCCGGGGCAGGGGCTAATGGTGTGCAAAAGCGCGTGTGAGGAAGAAGAGCACAACAAGAATCTGATGATACATGTAGTCGGATAAACAACGGTGACTAGATTGCAAGGATGGCAACGTGTGCTGGACTAGCTAGATAGGGAACTGAATTGTGCAGGGTTAGGAAGGACCCGTGGGAGCACCACGAGAACGAGCTGAGCCAGGATCGCAAAGGTACCGACTGTGACAGATGTGACACGGCGCGTGACTCTCCCGGAAAGTATGTGACAAATGTGTGACAATTGGAGGAAATATCGCTTCAAACCTTGCACGGAGCTTGGACCTCGCAGCCTTGCAGGCCTCCGCCCTTGACCCCTCCCGTTCTTTATTAACTCTACCACACATATTTCCCTTACAGTTCCTTTATTCCGCACTTCATCCCGATTGCTGCGTATATACACGCCCTGCGCAAGCCCTGAGATACTTATTTAAACTCCCTGGCAAGCCCTTTAGCTGCCACAACAAATGTCTGCTCTGGATTCTGCTCAGTTCGAGCAGGATGTCCAGAATACTGGTGTAAGTGCCATGGACACCACTCCAATATCCCAGGCAGTCGATCCCGCTTTCCTGTCGGCAATAGCACCTCCGCCCCATCCAGACTCTACCATACCCTCCCAACTTATCCAGCCCTCACCAATATATATCGACAAACCTGATCCTACATCCGCATTATTGACCCCCATGCATGTGTCTATGTCCGACCTTACATCCCCCGTGTTTATCTCCTCAATGGCTACTCTCGATGCTACTGCCCCCCCAATACACAACGTTCCTGCACCTTTTGTTGGCGATTTCACACACCCCGACCCCTTCGCGATGGTCCAAAACCCCATGAGTCTCGAGCTCTCTCCAACAAACCATACCTTATCAGCATCACCGCCTCAATCGCAGATTCCATCACCGGCTATGCATGGCTCAACCTCTTCGTATCCCGTTGGCGTGACATCATCCCTTGAGTCTGCGTTGGATCCCACAGGTGTTTCGATGGGTCGTAGTCGTGCCAGCACCTCCGTATCTCCCCCAGCTAACCCCAACTTATTCTCCCAAGCGCCCATTCCGACTCAGCAATCCGTTTCCATGGCCTTTGCAGAATCTGTTCCCTCAACACAAGAGCTTACCGACATCATTCCTTCCTCAGAGCAACATCGTGTTCTCGTTCCCTTGTTGAAGCAGTGGGTGACTTGATCACATCTGGTTCTCATCATATTAACGACCCCTTTTTCCTCTTCTAGAATTGCCCAAACAGCTGAATCGGCAGGGTATGCTCTCTGGCACCATGATGGCGCCTCAGCCTCATCGAAAGTCGACGAGCTGAAAGCTAGTATCTCAAAAGTGTCCGAAATGTTGGACCGGTTAACGGTGTCCAGATCGGACCAATCGCGGAAGCGTTGTGCTACCGAGCTGGATGAAGGTCGCACCGTCAAAGCACTTAAGAGGGAACCTCAAGAAGACCTCCCCTTGTCCCTGCCTCAAATTGATCCTTCTCTCCCCGTCCCCGCTGAACAATCACCAACATACCCGACACCACTGTCGGCTCATCCGTTGGGTAGCGTTGTTCGGCCGATCTTACCTCTGCCTCACTCACAATCACAGCCTCCTTCACGTGCGCCAACACCCCCAAAAGCATCGCTCCCTTCCCGCCCTTCGTTTAGTCCACCCAAGTCCAATGTGGTGCCAAATTTCCCGAGTTACATGCCGTCCTCTCCTACTCTTGAGTTCCCTCCAAAAATTGCACCTCCACTTGGCTCACCCTCTGCCTTTGGCGTTCCTACTACTCCTGGTCCAAGTCCGTGGAATGACTCTATTGTTTCCAATTCACGTCACCATCACTCGTTGTCCGCAGGGGCGATCACGTCGCCTTTACAGACGATTCCGATAACACCTGGGGGAAATACTGCCATGACCGGACCTCTGGATGCCTTTTCACCCAATATTCCCGCCGTGCCCCCTCCCATGCTGTCCCCCTCTGCTTCAACAATCAGCCCCCCGATTGGCCGTATGTCACGGTCCGGCTCTATCACCGGTGTTTCTTATGGTAATGGGTTTTCGTTCAACTACCCATCCAAAGAAACACCTACTTGGGCTGCAGTTTCCCAACACACTCAAAATTTGCCGCCTACACCTCAAACCCGGTCCCAATCACAATCCAACTGGTATTTTGGGCCATCCGAACACTCTGCTCATTCGGCTTCGCCATCGACATCTGATGTGTCAAGTACAATGGCTGGTGCAACAGCAAATACTACGCGAAGTAGTCCGGCAGACCCAGATGAAAATGACGATGACCATGATTCGGACGCAAGTGACGGCCAGTACAGGACGTCTAATAAAAAGGTGACTGAATACTTCCACTGGGTTATGGCAGGAAACTTACTTCTGTAATTGCAGGCGTCAAGTGATAGCCATGGACCGGGGGCGTCATCCTCCGACGTTCCCATCGAATACCGGGCAGAGGTGGACCGAATATTCTTCGAATACCTCAATAAGATTTGTTCGAACCGTACGTCTCAGCACCGAGGGCAACGGCTGTCACCTTATCACCTCTTTTGTTCCTAGTTGATGCCACCGATTCGAAAGGGGAACCGATCCATCAGACGCTCATGGCCAAGAAAATGCAGCGTCTGGATGAATCCCCGGATTTCAGACCGTTCAAATTCCGCATTCAAGCCTTTACATTAGCATTTTTGGAGGAAGTGAGTTATTTTTGCCATCAAATCCTATTTTGGATCGACCTCACATCACTCTTTTTGGATAGCTTGCACGACAAGGTTATCCTGAGGAAAAGATTCCCATGAAAAAAGTAAATTTGGTCTGCTTTGCGTCATGAATCTCTTGCTGATGTTGGTCAATAGATCCGTAATTATCTCTGGCGCCAGCCTCACATCTTGCGGTTCAATGAGGATGGGAAGAAGGCAAAATCGAAGGGAAATCACATCTGGAATATCGAGGCGAAGAAGGCCGGCGATGGAAGATGGGAATTCAGGCCTTTCCATCGGAGGCTCGCAGGCACACCTCCCAGTGTAGCTTATTGCGGTCTACGCTGGTCGTGGACACCACGTATTTGGGATCCTCAGGCTTCCTGGCAGAACGTGCCTGTTACATATACCTCTCCGAATTTGCCCTCTTGGCTCTCGTGGAAGGACGACGTCCTCTCCGGAATACCGCCGCCTGATGCTGAGAACTGTATCATCACCGTAGATGCTAAGGTTCGTGTTTCATCCTAATGGCCAAATCACGCACTTAGTTTCTGTAGTTTGTGATCGACGGGCAGGAGGGCTACCTCTCACATACATTCAACATTACAATCGCGCCTGTGTCTTCAATCGACACAACCTCATTTTCTCGTTCTCGAAGACCCTCCCTAGCTGGCGAACCACCAAAACGAAGCACAAGCGACTCTGCACTCTTCCAAGCTCCACAGCGGTGTGTCACTCGATCTCTTCTCTATCCTTGTTATATTTAAACCTAATTTTCCCTTTTTTTCCAGAGCCAAAGCTCGCGTCATACCCGCTCCTGTCGAGTCCGCTGATACACGTGTTATACGTGTGCTCCAATCGGCGGCCCAACGTGTCACACAGGAAGCAGAGTCACAGTTGGTATCGGCATCGCCCCCCAGAAATGATCTGCAAGACCTCGTCAAGCAAAAACATGTCTTGGACCAAACCGTAGACGCCTATGATAAAGCATTATCAGGCCAGGGCCGCAATGAAACCAATATTCTGGCGGTTGCTGCTCAAAACGTTGTTGTCCAGGCAGCACACAAGGTTTACGCAGACCGTGGTAGCGGTATTTCGCCTCACCAGAGCGAGGCTGCCATTCAGAGCATTACCGTTGGAGAGTTGTCGGAGGTCACTCAAGACGCAATTGCCAAGGCAGTCAAGAGGCACGGAACCGCCTCGACCGAAGTCGACATTGTTGTAACTGCTGCTGGAATTATTAAATCCGAATCTGATGCCGTGTCGGCAGCGGTTGTTCAAGTAGGAGTCCAACAGACTCCGCAACAGATTCGTTCTTTATCCACGGGAACCTTACCGACGAGGATGAACCCTCCATTGATCAACAGTTATCCCACTAATCTTTCGCCCCTTCCCGAGTATTCCTAATCATCTCTACACGCTGCATTTCGAAAGCCTGTCGCCATTAACCAGGACCATTCCGAACATTTCTTTTTTTTTTTTTTTTGGGTTGTATGTGACTTTATCTTTTTGGGGGGCGCTGCTCTAAGGCTTGAGGTGGACTATTTTCTATCCCATTTATTGGTTATGCATGGGACATCGTTTTGTGATTCTGTTATCTTGCATTGCTTCTCCTACCTTAGACTCTCAACCACATTTCATTTTCTTCCTTCTATATGGGCTTTTTTGGGGGGATTTTGTAGTGTTATTACTCATACGAAGATTGTACCGCATACTTGACAGGCAATAGCGTCATAGGCATTCAGCAATGTGCACACTGTGCAAGTTTTCTCATTCGGCATTGGTGTGAAACCGTGTGGTGCATCCTCACACGGGGAAGAACTCTGTCGCTCCGGTTCGTATTCACCTGATAAAACCGTTCCTCCGAACCCTCGCTCGGTCTCCCTTCGCTGTTTCTTACTCGGCTGTCCCTCTTCAAAATCACTGTCAATCCTGTGAACTTCATTTTCCTCTCGTAGATCCAGCACTTCGTTCGTGAGCACGTGAAGGCTCTCTACCGTTGCCCCGTTCTCCTCGAGTTCCTGACCTCGTAAAAAGAGCCGTTGACATATGGTGGGTATCTTGAAGCTCTCCTGGATCTCATAACCACACCATAAATTCCCAAGCCCCTGTTCTCTGGACCGAAAATGCACCTACTTTCACTTTGATGTCCTTAATAGTTGTCTGTTTCGTCACCGCAAATCTCCGTCTTTCGTTTTCGCGTGCTTGACGAAGTCGCTTCGATTGACGAGTCCCGTTTTTGCTTGAGTATGTGGCAGCGGGTTTGCTTTTAGTGGATGTTTCCATCTCTTTTCCATGTATCAGCTGGACTATTATCTCCGTGTGCACCCACTCTATTCTCCTGAGTATTTTACACCTATTTGGTGTTTGAACCCGGGATTGAAAATATGATGCTCACCTCTTAAGGCAACAATCCTCGCAGACAGGAATCTCAGGTTCATACAGTTTGTCATCATCATTCTGAGGTCCTTTCTTGAGCCCAACACGTGGTCCAGTGTCGTATCTAAAAGGAGGGAGAATCGTTCTTGCATGTGGACCTGACAAAGAGAAATTTTGATCGAAGCTTACAGCGTTTCTAAAATCTCCCAGTCCCTTTGACGAACGATGGTGGCCATCATTTCCATGTCCGAAGAACAATTGGGATCGAGGGCGAGTAAACCATGGTCACAAAAGAAGGGTGAGTTGTCCAACTTCTCGGATTGTTTGTGATCCGCCGGACTCCTAAGCCAGGACAGCCAACCCCTAAAGAAGTCCATTGGTATAACCGCAAAAGAGTCATCTTCTGCCGTGAAAGGCGTCCCTTCGTACATGAACTTGAGCAGAACCTAAAATTAAATTGATTGATTCATCGGCGACCCCGGACGCATCTTATAAGCAAACCTTTTCTTCCTCTGCACGCCGTTTCAATTCCCGCCTATCTTCTTTTGACACATGGACCAATGCGTCACACGCGACGCAAGGTTCCGTAGCGCCGTTGATAGGATTCCACAAGGGAAATAAATTCTTCAAAAATAGCATCGCCTATTCATGAGTGCATAAGACGATGATGATGGAGCGGGATAAACGAACTCGCACCTCCTCGGATATCTTTACTCGAGTCGAGTTATTCAGTGTCAATGCGTCATGTTCACATAGAACATCGCCTCTATAGTTAACTGAATCTGGTGCTGGATCCTCTTCTGATGGTTTATGCATTTTCGGCTTCAATAACTTCCAATCTACATATCGAGACCAGTCAATCCTTTGTTCTGACAGGGAATGTTTTCCTACCCTTAAGCCATTTCTTAGATATCCAATACCCAGGATCTTCTTCGACCTCAGATATGGCTTCGAACGCCTTAACAAATTTGGGGTGGTTGATATTATAGAGTCGCTCTATGAGCAATCAATAAACTGAGGTGCAAGCAAGTGGGAAATATGGAGCAGTACCATTGAATTCCAAGGATACACACTCTCGGCAGATGTCTTGAGGAGAAGACAAGTGTTCATATTCACATCCCGTAAGCTCCACCATTTTCTGGTAGGAATCCTGAGCAGCGTCGTCAACCAACGCAGAGGACACGGTTGTGAAGGACTTGCCCGTTTGATGCGCTTCATATGTTTCGCTTTGGCCGGGTCCAACTTTCGGTGATTGCATAGGATTCTGTCATCTGAACTTGACTGCTGATCTTCACTGCTCTGTTCTACTTGTTTGTGTTGATATTCATTAGCCTCGGATTCTGTTTCCTCCAGGGTAGGTTGGGCCAAGCGCATACAATCCTGGGTTAACCAATTCTGCAACCACTTCTGACCAAGGACGACGCAGTCCTGAGGTGGATCAAAATCGGCAATCTCTTTTCGATGAAGTAACTGACATCAAGAACAGATGTTGCATTCCAGCTTCGATAAATACCCATAATTTGCTGGCGGATAGATGATAACCGTTCCTTGATTGACTCCTCTCTGGTCGAATTTTGGGGTAAGTGATCGATCATGAGAAAGCGTGTGTTCCTACCTTTGAAGGAATGACTTGCATTCTTCTTCGTGTTCCTTGTTCATATTATGAACAAAATCCAGTGCCTGCTGGGGAGGCACCGGAGTACTTGTGTTTGCATTGTGTTGGTCGCTCCGACGCACGTAGATGAGCATGTATGCGTCTTTAGAAGAGATTGATCTGACAACAATACCTGGTTAGCATGCGTTCTTGAATGATGGACGTTATTCACCTTGATGATGGTGACTTTGTTTGACTAATCAATTTCATGAGCTATGTTCGAAAGTAAAGATATTCATTTGTAGCCTGCCTGGATCCCTCCGTTTCAACATCACTAAGAACTTTCCGTCGTTTCTTCGCCAGCCGCTTACTTCTCATAAAATGAGGCCAAGTCAGGGTAACCCGGGAACCAACGCACCTTGAGGTATCACCGTCGATAATGGTTGTTGTCTCCTTAGGTTTCTTCTTATCTCCATGCGGTTCGATTTTGGTTACAACCTCGTCATTGAATTGAAACCAAGATCGCTTTCTGTTGCGCACCGCATGTTAGGTGTGATTTGAGACCCGGCGTGCACACTTACTCAGTATCATAAACCTGCGCTTCATAATGCCCGTGATAGGCACTTGCTCCCTTATGCAAAAGGATGCCCGCAAGCTCATAGACATTGGTATCTTGATCTGGCTGAGTTATAACTTCCGTGTCGTGCCTCAGAAACCGATTCATGTCGAGGGTGGTGGGAAATGAGATCGTATTTTTTGATTTTCTCCTCTCCATCGTAGAAAAGTCATATATGAAACGAAGCAGGGAAAAATGTAGTATCGGTGGCAGTTGACTCAGTTGAGTATACCTCGTTGCTTCTCGCAGACTATTGCATTGCGGACAACGGTACCTGATTTTTTCAAGGTAGGACAATCATTGAAGTGTGAAGTGGCCAGTCGTACTTACTGATTATCACCCATCAGTTTCTCCTCTTGCAGCATCGCTCCTATGCAGTCTTCAAGTTTGGAGTTGGTCTGCTGGGGTGTTTGGTACTTAGCTGGAGCAAATCACGCTAAGCTTCGCACCTCAAACCTTATCTCCAGCTCGAGAAAATTTGTTTTCCTTTCTGACCGATAACCACACGTGTCACAAATCGTACCATAGAGCTGGGTCCCTTGGAACTGAAGCCACTAAGAAACGGCGTCGGGGCCTAGATACGTTTGGTGACTCACTTGAGCAGAAACCAGGGAGCGTAGCTCCGGTACTGACTGCTTCCGAAACTCAACATCTAGATGCGACATGAAGAGCTTCGAGAACCTGGGTAAACCAGTCAAGGTATAACCTAAACAAAGGATGCTAGGTTGGGCTCACTCTTGCGCATCCTGTTGTTCTGCTGCTCGTAGGTGCAAACTTTCTACCAGCGAGGCTGGGTTGAAGGTTTTGCAAGAACCTTCTTGTAACGCGGCAAAAGTAACCTGCAGTTGGAAAAGCGGAGATTCCTACAGGCAATTTGTGAATAAAATCCCCTTTAAGCGAAGAACTACATACTTTAAATGTCCTATCTGACCCTGATTGGAGCTGACATTGGTACACCCCCCTACGAAAAGCTAGATTTCGGTACCAGACCTACAAAGAATATATCTATCGATCGAATAGAAAGATGGTTATAATGGTACCTGCAGAGATGCATTTGCGTAACAGGTCGCACCCAGGTTCTTGTTGGAGCTGGTGGTTAGCGCCCTGCCCTTGCTACGTCTGACCCAGGCACATACCCTAAGGCCTACAGGATGTCCTGGCGCTCGAGTATCTTCGGTTGGACTATGTCCAACCTTTGTTACCTTCAGGAGTTCTTGCATGGCAATTTCTGCGTCATACCATAGTGAGTTTACTTCATCTGGGACTAGTTAGATCACCTACCCTCATTTCCCCATTTCTCTTGCCCAAGATAATTGAGACAGTTTGGATTGAATCTACAATTTTTCTTTGTGCACCTATCCCCTTCGTCGTCTGATATGACAATGATATCACCCTCGTCGTTTGGTAGCTTTTGGCCATTGACCGGTGGTTGCGGCCGAGATGTAGTGTATTTGTTCATGCAGAATGGATTAGAGTTCCTTGAAGATAACCCATAAGCCATTAGACAGTGCTCTGGAGTGATGTCTGCTGCCTGAGACACCTCGGAGCCAACCCAAGTCCATAAAGCGTGCTGGGAAGTCTGTGCCGGTACAAGATAGCGCTTGAGAGATTCTCCTGGAGCAAGACCTTTGTTGGGTGGGTCACCACGCTTGCGACGCTTGGGAGGCATGTTGTGGAACGAGAGAGTTGGACGGGGACAGCGCAGTGGGTGGATGAAGGGTGGACGCGCGTGAACGCGTCGAGGGCGCGGACTAAGTGTGTACGGCATGATGAAAGCGCCTCATCAACGTCATCAGCCACCTCACTCTGTCCCATGGACGACAATCCTTCGCCCAACACTCGTCCCCGCTTCCGTTTATTCCAACGCAACAAAAATGCTACTACAACTCGTCTGCGGAGGCGTCAAGCAATCGTCTCCTTCTTGACCCGTCACCTTTCACGCATAATGTCAGCATTCGACTTGCTTTCCATCCCCTTTCCACACTCATTTCTATGTTAGAATTGTACTTCTAGCAGTCGGATATCTCTGGCTCCTGATATTGCCTTCCCCAAGGCTAGGGCGGAAAACTTACATCGACGAGAATGCCTTGCAACCTGGTCAGGTATGCCAACTAATCAAAGCTACTGAAGCACTTTGAATAATTGAACTCCCCAGGTGAATACATACTGGAACTGGGGAGATGTTCACGCTGCAGACAAGTATCTGGAACAATTAGAATCCCTCAGAGATTCCAACGCAACCAGTCACCAGTGAGCATCTTGTCCTATCTTTGATGATCGTCCAATATGACCGTATCATAGGCGCGCACAATTCCTAATGAACGAATTTGCAAGGCTAGGGTTGTTGCCCGCCACACAGAGATACACATTTCAGTCAAGTTCGAACCATGGGGTGCGTTTTCCCGAGACGCATATCTGTCTTGAATTTTGAACGCGCTTAGAGCATTAACGGCGCAAACGCTTATGCTGTCCTCGCATCCCCTCGAGCGCCGCGCAATGAAGCAATGATAATAAGTGCATCTTGGTTGAGTAGGACTGGCGAAGGAGATGGTACCTTGAACCTGCGTGGTGTCTCCACCGTTCTTGCATTGGCTAGGTTTTTGAAAAGTGAATGCAATGTTCAACTTCAATTCGTCGCCTAACCCCTTCCTCAGATTACTCCCTGTGGGCAAAGGACATCGTGTTTGTCATTGGGGATGGCTATCTTGATGGAATGCATGCATGGCTGAATGCATACCACGGAGTCAAACAGTCTAGTGGGTTATACACCGCAAAATCGGGAAAACACCTCACGCTCGAACGTTACAGATCTTGAAGCCGAGCCACTTGAATTGACTTCGGGCGTAATATGGACTGCCCTCAATATTGATTACCCAGGCCATTCTTTTTCCCATCTTGGACTCTTCTTTGGTAAAGTCTGTGCCACCATGAAAACTAGACGTATCCATTGACACATATTTAGAGGGTCTCAATGGCAGGCTTCCAAACCAAGATTTGATGAACTCCGTTCAACACATCGCCCGTTACACAGGTCAAGTGCCGGTCACGGTCTACGATCATCTTCATTGGCAAGATCCTTCCGCCCAATCTCCTGGGCTCGCATTCCTACCTTCGCTCTTGCGCCACCACCCTGAAATTAAAGAGTTCGCTTATCGAGCCAAAAATATACTCCGGCATATTGGGTATCAAGCAAGGGGAAGGGCAAGTGGAGTACATGGTCTTTATCATCAGTATGTTACTGTATTTCCTCGTCGATCGCCTTGTCTCACGAATCCAGGTTCCGTATAGACGCTATTACCGTTTTCGCCGTGCCAGCGACCGGTCCTCATGGTTTCCATGCTCTGGGACGGTGAGAGCCTTGTTGGTTTCCCCCTCTGTTTAACAGTGATCCTAATCGATGATCGAAAGGATCATGGAATCAAGTCTTCGTACGATGAACAACCTTCTTGAACGCCTCCATGCATCATTCTTCTTTTTCATACTCACAACTCCTGACCAGTTTATGAAGATCGGAAGCTATCTTCCCAGCGCAATTCTGATCAGTGTTGCGATGATGTTTCAAGGGCTCCGGTGCTGGGTAGACGCCGGATGGAGGCTCGATCAACCTCACAATCATAAAGACGATCACTCCCCCAAAAGTCCTGTGTGGTCCAGAAGAAGCCGCCCTGTGCTACACGTCTTGGCCATGATGTTGATGACCCACCTATTTGGTGTCGTGCTGTTCCTCATAGCACGGAGTTCCTTCTTCTTACATTGGCAAAAGGTGCGTTCTTCTAGTTCTAAAACAGTGATATGTTACTCATGTCGCCTTAGCCCCTTACGCCTCTTATCGTCCTCGCTGTTTTTATCGTCCCTTTTGTGGTATCAAAGACCTTTAACCCACTCCATCAGGGCATAGCCCCCGCCTGGATTCTCCTAAAGGCACTCAATCTCTGTTTCGCATCTACTGTAATCTCCACCATCACAGTGCTCAATTTCTCGCTAGCCGCTTTACTCGCAGTGACACTTGGGCTCCCATTATTGCTCGCACGACCTAGCAGGTCAATAATTCCCTCCTGGTTCAAGTACTTACTCTACACCTTCCTCGCTTCGGGTTGGTTGTTCCTCTTCCAGGAAGTCCGAGAGGCCATGTGGCAGTGGGAAATTCTATCAGTTTGGTTTGCTCCTTTTTTCTGTCTCGTGTACACTCCCCTCGTAATGCAATCTGGTATTGTGTGCACTCTGTCGTATTCGTGATGTAGCACATATTACATGGGAATAGATTCGCTGAACGCGAGGAGCCGCCCCGACCCAATCTAACCTATCTCCATGGCTGGTGGATCGTCTGAGCCGAATAAATCATCCTCCTCACCACCAACTGCCTCCACATCTTGGTCGGCCGCCGTCTCAGGATCTGATTCCTCTGCGACATGCAAACTGATGCCTTCCTTCTTCATTCGCTGTTTCTCTTTGAGTTCGTCCCGTTGAGCAAGTTTCATTTCGAGATCCGCGGTCAACTTCTTCAATGCGTCCTCGAATCGTTTCTGCAACAAAGTGTCAGGGAGACATTTATGGCTTGGTACAGGTCCAACTCACCCTAATAAGCGGATTCGCCGAGCTAGCAATTTCATTGTTCTTCTTGGCCACCGCGGCCTCGAGGTCCCGAATCTCCTCATGGAGCAGTTTCCTAGCCTGGACATCTTCATCATCATCGTCCTCTGATTCTTCCTCCTCACTTTCATCTTCCTCATCCTCGTCTTCACCAGCTTCCTCCTCATCTCCAAGAGCAAGGTCAAGCTCGGCAGCTAGCTCTTCATCAATATCCCCATCCATTTCTTCCTCTCCCTCTTCGTCGTCTTCATCGCCTTCTCCCAAATCCTCCCTCGGGGTGGCTGCATCACCAAGGTCAGAGATCGCCGGTGTTGGTGCATCGAGGGGTTCCTCGCGTTCGACAAACTCCGAATCAGACAGGTCGGGATTAACGTTCTCCAGAACCTCTGCACGGGAGCATTCAACAAGTTAATCCAAGTCGAGGTGAAACGAAAAACAGACGAACCATATCTGACCTCAGAAGCAAGGGCATCTTCGTCTAGCAGTCGTTCTACTTGTTCCTCAACACTTTCGATAGTCTGTGGGGAAACCTCAGTCACTCCAAGTGACAAGATACTAAGCGACGGGCGCATACCCTCCTATTCACTCGTTTCCTGAACCTACGTTTCCGAGCGTAATGCAGTGGAGGTGTGATTCCATGCGGCCAGATGAATTCGTCAATATTGAAATTTTTCTGGCCCCCAAGTTGTTCATCGTTCTCGATTCGCTTCTCGACAACTAGCATCTATAGAAAGTGGAGGGGGATCAGGGTGTGTAGTAATAAGATAGAGGGAGGATGCAACCTGACATATGTCTGCAACCTTGAACATCTGCTTGTTATCTAGCGTCTTTTGCGACTCGATGATACAGGGAAGGTCAACAAGTTTTGCGGAATATGTGTTATTACCGATATGAAGTACAGCACGGCGAGAATCTACATGGGGGTTAACAGATTGTCAACAAATGTTGGTCTTATGAACTCGCCTTTGAACTTGAACCAGACGTCATTTGACACCTCTCTTGTCTGGACCATTTTCCTCAGTTTCTCGAGATCTTCCCCTGGCGGCATCCGAATAATGAACTGCTCCTCGAATGCCAGTTCCTCCTCGTCTGAATCTAATTCTCGGTCATAAGGGCCCAAAAAAGACATTCCAGGAGCCTGGGCGGCGGCCTTGTCGCTCAATTTGAGCTTGAGCTTGGGTTGTATCTTAGGTCGCATTGCAGACGAACGCGTTGTTCGCTCTGAGCTTTCAGCAGCTAGATTGTACATCGTGCTTCCACTACGTAGACGGGAGCTGGATGTCCGCTCAGGCAAAGTTCTCTGTGACTTGAGTTGGGAGGAAGACGAAGCCCCATTCAGGGATAGGGGGGTGTCTGGTCGTGTTTCATCGATATCGTCAACAACAATGAGGTCGTCTTCCATTGTGCATGTGTATGTGAAGGGGTGATTACGAGGGAGCCAAATCACTTGCAATGAGACACGCGCTTAGTCATGTACTAGTGATTATGCTAATTATTAGGTGGTTGCGAAATAATACTCCCTCAGGAAATTGAGAATTCAGTGGGTCTACTCCTCATCGACATCTATTATTCCCTCGAACTGAGTAGCCTCCTCTGAAATCTCATCCTCCTCCTCCCCCTCTTCATCTTCATCTTCCTCCTCTTCCTTGTCAAGCTCTCTGACAATCACACGAATTGGAGACCCCATCAACATGAAATAGGTCACAACGCTACCAATAGCCAGACCAATAAAGCCTAGCGTCAGTTTCTCGTATTCAGCATCTTCGGGCGTTTTCTCTGAACCTTTTGCTTGTGTTGCCTTGACAGTGTTGCGCGAAGGGATCAAATCCCAGATGGAGTTTCGGGAAGAGTGGACTGGAAAGGTTGGTTTATCGCTCCCAAATGCGATATTTTGTATACGCTTTGCGTGGTCGTCAAGTGTTGTATACCATTCTACCGCAAGTTCCTTGATGATGGTGTTTGGGAATGGTGGAGTAACTAGAAGCAGTGTGTGTGCCGCAAGAGTAAGGTCTAACGTCGTTGGCCTGAAAGAGTGTCAGTCAGGCTTCGAGTATCGTGGTCGGGCTACCGACTTACCGCCCTTTATAGATAAACTCTTTTCCTTCAAGCAAGCGAGCATAGATCCCTAGTATCTCTTTTGCTTTGTCCTGAATCTGAGAAAGAACGTGAACTCATCAATCTGGCCTCAAGGATAATCTTACCTTCTCTTTCTCGAAAGCTTGAGTAAAAGTTTGCTTCGCGTCTTGTTTCGTGCCATCTCCCCCCTTGTCTTTTTTGATATGTTTCTTCTCATTTTCGGGCTGCGGCTGGATCCATAGCCCATCGCTCTCTAACCTAGGTTTGTAGGATGCACGAATCCGCCCTGGAACATAATACCGCTGTGGCACGCCATACATGCCTACGAGTACTGGGTGTATGACTTTCTCCCAGTTACTGACGCAGGAGTAATATGTATAATACTGGAGGAAAACTTAGTGCCATTCAGCGTCATAGTAATGACGACATACCACTAGGTTCCCGAAGTGAGATTCAATATGAGCAATCCAGGCAATCTTTTGCGATCGTTCGGAAGGCGTTAAAGAAGCATCCAAGTCGTGGTCGCCGAACTTCTTCAGTCCGGAAATGTACTTAATAATTGAGGGCAAAGAACTGATGGTGACCTTGTCGTGGACCAGCAATGGTAGTTGTCCTGTTAGCCGTTTATGTCATAAGAAGCCAATTCTCTGAGAGGGAACGAATACCCACCTACCCGATGGTGAGATGTCGGGGTTAGTACATTCTAAAATACTAAATTCCCCAGGGACTGTGAGTTGGAGGTACAGCACCGTCGCGAGACAGGTCGGATCGAAGGAGGGCAAGCCCCATTGCCCGGGCCATACATGAAGGGTGAAGGAAGATTCAGCTCGCAAAACCATCCCAACGCGCTTGCCCTTGGAAAGATTTTGAGTGAATAGGGGATGACTCCGTTACCCAGAATGTCGGGATGGAGAAGTATACTGGAGTAGTTCCGGAGCGTTGATTGCCGGCGCTTGATGACTATTTGGCAAGGGCCCCTGCTTCAAGCTCCCATT
This sequence comes from Macrolepiota dolichaula, assembly GCA_003315915.1. NCBI lineage: Eukaryota > Fungi > Basidiomycota > Agaricomycetes > Agaricales > Agaricaceae > Macrolepiota > Macrolepiota dolichaula. The sequence continues at coordinate 4,211 of QFDT01003958.1, read as the reverse complement.
GTTCACCAAATGCAGGTTGCAACACTTGAGCGGTCCCTCCGAGATGATAAATAGACGGAATGCTGTTCTCATGTTCTGGTTCCCCCCCATTTCTTGGCTTGCACTTCCGAAGAAAATGCGACTTTTGCGACGAGAAGACGATTCCATGTGATGCCGCTCCCTTGCGGTCCGCTCCTACTTCTGATATTGACCATGACAAGCTCAATACAAAACACCCCGACGATCACGAGGATCGGGAAACGCTCACAAGTGGACTGCCTTCAGGTCTGACCCATGGACTCAGCAGGGTCTTATAACACAACATCTTGGCTACACTGCTCGGCCCGTCAGAAGACTATTAATGGTAGAATCTCGGAATGGCACTTGTCGCCGTCGCAGTACTTGACGTGAGCTTCTTGAGCTAAGCTCCCAAGTAGATTTCAAGCAGGGATACAACGCGAGTGAAGCATACGTATATAAGAAGAGTTTCCTCGACCTGAACAATCGACAAACGATGAGGTTGACCGCTTATTTTGCGTTGCTGCTGACATCCGCTATTTCATGCTCTGCCCTCCTGGCATTCCCAGGTGCCGAAGGTATAGGTGCTAATGGACGAGGCGATTTGCTTGGGCTAATCTATCTCTAAGGCTTTGGTGCTCAAACTACGGGGGGTCGAGGTGGCTCTGTTTACGTCGTAACCAACCTCAATGACTCTGGCGCTGGCAGTTTTCGTGATGCTGTTTCACAATCCGGAAGGGTACGACGAATGATCTAGCTTCCCTCTCACATGCAAACAGATTCCGTTTCATAGATTGTTGTATTCTCTGTTGGGGGTCTCATCAAAATCTCCAGCCGTATTGTCGTTAGCAGTCATGTCACTATTGCTGGCCAAACTGCCCCTGGTCAAGGCATTACAGTCTATGGCAACGGTGTCTCCTACTCTGGGGCGGACAATACCATCACTCGTTATATCCGCTACAGGATGGGGAAGACAGGTACGCGAAGTAAGATCAGAGGGAAAAGGTTTCTTAATGACCAAAACATGTCGCAGGAGACTCCGGAAAAGATGCTATCACGATTGCCAACGGTGCAAACATGATTTTTGACCATGTCAGTGTATCTTGGGGTCGCGATGAGACTTTCTCTATTAACGGGGACGTCTCAAACGTTACCATATCCGACTCTATTATCGCACAAGGTTTAGAGACTCACTCCTGTGGAGGCCTTATTCAAACCGACGGAGGCGTTAGTATCATTCGTACTTTATATATTGACAACCAGACTCGAAATCCAAAGGTCAAGGGTGTCAATGAATTTGTGAACAACGTGGTATGTATACACTTTACAGCTGTTATTATCTCAAACTCAAGCTAAAATTTAGGTCTACAACTGGGGAGGGGGAGGAGGATATATCGCTGGAGATTCAGATGGGCAGTCGTATGCCAATATCATGAATAATGTTTTCATTAGCGGGCCTTCTACCACCGTTACTGCCTGTGAGTGACCCTTCAATGGCTGATTGATGGTTTTAACCTACCAATATAGTCACACGTGGAAATGCCAACTTCCACGCTTATGTTTCCAATAACTACTACGATCCTGACAAAGTACGGTATCAACTTGATATAGTAAGTCGGGATCGACTCAAGTTTTCTAGGACGGTACCCTTAATGGCTGGGTTTTGTCTGCCTCAACCACAAATTATTCCCCCATCGATATCCAAGCCACGAGATATCTGTATCCTACCGTCAAGACTCTCCTCTCCCCGCTTGATGCCCTCGCCAAGGTCCGATCCTCTGCGGGTGCCAGCAAGTCAAGGGATAGCATCGATAACTATCTCATCAACACTGAACTTGCTTCTTTCGGAAAAGTCGGGGCTCTGATTACAGACCCGACTGCGTCTCCCATAAATGGACCTGGCACCATCAATGGTGGAACGGTATGTAGACCCATTAAAAACAAAGGGACGTGATCAAAACGCTGATGTTGTACAGGCCCCCAAAGATACGGATGGCGACGGGATTCCAGACGATTATGAGACCGCTCACGGAACGAACCCAAACGTCAACGATTCCGCCGCAATTGCGTCAAATGGATATGCGAGTATGTGGTCTGAACAACATCATATTAATTCCTGGACACTGACCACTACGGCCAACAGATATCGAGAACTACATCAATTCTTTGGTATAAAGCATGTGGTATAAACACGATACTTGATCAATAAACACGACAGCACCAATCAGAGCATACAGAATTTAACATTCTGTGATACGAATAGCAATATGAACAACATTAGCGACAAGAAGAGACGAAAGAGACATGTGACCGTGGGTCACGCGCAGCAAACAAATCCACGATTTTTTCTTTGACAATTTCATTTCGCTGATCCTGTGGACGTTGCAGCGGTAGGTTGGGAGTCGTCGCCCACCGATGGTCTATTTGTGGCTGCTTTTTGGAAAGGGAATATGATTAAGCCTTCTCCCGGGTAGTTGACAGGATTTTCTTCTGTTTCAGAGGTCGATATCTTCAAGCTCACAGCCCTCCTGGGCTCAGCGACTGGTCGCTTTATACGTTGAGAGCCCTGATCATAATTATGGGTGTTCCTAATGAGGCGCGACACTCACCAGACGATAATAAGCAGGATCAATCAAAGGCTTCTTGGCACCAGATGGAGGGCTCGGACTCGGAGTTATTGTCACGGGCGGCGCACTTGTTGGCATACTAGCAACCCGACGTGAAGGTGGCCTTTGTACCGCAGATGTTGATGCAATTTTCACGTCTTCCATGATGCCTTGAGCTCGAAGGAATTCTAGCCAACAAAAGTAAGTCATCGTACTGCTTGAGACAAAATCACATACCAGGACTTCTGTAACGGAAGACAAAGGAGACGTAGGTACTCGGTTTCCTTTGGCCCGGGTTGTCATATGGCTCAACTTTCCATGTGGTAGGATATTGCTCGAAAGATGCCTGTTCGGCCCCAAACCTATACACATGAACGACGTGTCTCAACCACAAGTGAGAAACATACCCAATACGCATTCCATTTTTGCCTTTGTGGTTTGGAGGAAGCTCCTGAATCACGTTGGGGGCTGCCGCTGACCCAAACCTGACTCTCTTGATTCGGAGGACAATCGTGCCTATATCCTTGCCAGTTGGGGATTCTTCGAGAGTGGCTGTGAGTGAACGAATTAATCTTTCAAAAAGGTAGCGGTCAATAGATAAAGGACTTGCCATCTTCATCAACCTTTTGAAAGACGAAAGGCCTTTCAGATGTGAGTCCAGTTCTTACACCCCCTCGTGATGCCATTCCCTCTCCGTATAAGAATCGGCCTGGGGCTAAGTAGCCATCCAGCATGAGGTATGCACAAGTTTCAACCTTTCCTCCATGATCTCTCCAGTAGACAGAGAAAGCCTGAGTTAATTTAGCCAGTCGATCTACAGTCACATAAGGAAGGGTACATACCTTGCCCTCCTCACTTGGGATCCAACATGATACTCTATGGGCTGAGTCGTCGATAGCAATAAGATACTCCGGTAACGGATTCCCATCAACTACAACCCAAGCCGAAAATCCGCGATGTGTGAGCATTCGTTAGTTCTTTGTTTCGTAATTGAAATTCCCTTTCATTCATGAAAGAGTAATTTTCAGTAAATCAGCGTTGAACAAAATGGTGTTTTAGGGATAGTTTGAACTCACAGACGGATAAGATAAATAGAAATGCTTCACGAAAGAGTCCTTTTAAAAAGCGGTGATTAATGTAATGGGACTGGTTTGTGGGGCTGCTGTTCAACTTGATGGGAATTGGTCTTTTTTTAGCCCTGTGCTTTGTCACGTGGGATGACATAGACACATAAGTCGCGTTCGCGTACCCGTTCGGTCCTCAGATTTTCTTCTCTTTTGAGCATGCCACCAAAGAAAGAGGGGTCTCTCAAACGCCGGCGCTCAGAAACGGACGACGATGCATCCCAGAAAACGACCCTGTCGAAAAGGACGAAAAGCGACGTGTCTGAACAGGCAGCGGTGAATTCCCAGCCAACCAATAAAGCACTCCCTGCGCATATCAGTTTTCCCCCTCGGATCAAAAACACGCTCCGTATTGCGACGTGGAACATTTGCAGCCTCGCCTCTAGCCAGAAGAAGGTAAATATATGTACCTTATTCCACAACGGGCCCGCCGAGACGCCATTATTCTCATCTGTAGGGGTTCAGCCGATACGTAGAGGCCGAG
>QFDT01003935.1:0-11352 GCA_003315915.1 Macrolepiota dolichaula | reverse complement strand
GTACTTCTTCATAGTCCGGAATGTTGAGAAGTTCAAGGCGCCACTTGTATAACCAATGCAGGGGGTTCGTCGTTGAGACCATAACACCTACCCTGTTAGAGGTCCCCCCACAAGCCACAGACCAGTTCTCGTGGGGAGCATTACCAGAATCAGACAATCTAACATCAAGATCTCTCAGATCTACATCTGTGTCTGTTCCAAGTGTTACACAGAGGACGACATCAATCTTTGGACATACGGACTCAATAGCTTCATTGTTACTATCCTTCCACACCAAACCCCATTCTACGAGTGGGATAGAAGAACAGCAAATGTCTTCCCCAGCCAACACTACTCCAACACCTACATCTCCATTGACTCCCACTTTCAATTCATCTTCGTCAACACCAACCCAGACACTGAGTACATCCCAGAACCCACCTATTACTACAACGCAACCCCCGTCTCATTCACAAGGAACACAAACGCCCTCACAGAGTCCTCAGACTCCGAGTCAGAACCCAACCAGGAACCCACCACCAGTTTCTCATTGCAACCCCCCACCAGGACCACCACCACCACCACCTCCCCCTGGACCACCTCCCCCTCCTAATCAACCTGCTAACGCACCCATGGCAAACGTCAAGCACCCCAAGAAGATCAATCCCTTCAGCGGAGATCCTTGAACCTTTCAAACCTTCCAAGATGAACTTCGTCTCACCTTTGACACCTACCGCCCCTACTTTAGCAATGCCAACAACAATTATGATGACAGGAAGAGAATTATCTTTGCACTCCGCAACATGACAGGAGGAAACGCAGCTGGATTTTGCAACACCTTCATGCGAGATCATTGGGATGACACCAACAACACTTATAACTATGGCACATGGGACGCTTTCAACGCTTCACTCGAAGAAAACTTCAAACCAAAAATTGAAGCCACCCAAGCCATTGAACAACTCAAACAAGCCCAACTCAACATCAAGACCAACGACATAGCAACCTTTAATCAAATGTTCACCTACCTAGTTGGACAAGCAGCTATCATGGACGATCATCATTGCATGCAGCTCTACATCGACGCCATCCCTAACTGGATCCAACAGAAGATATTTCTCACTACCCAAGTACCCGACACATACGCTGCATGGCAATGCAACGTTGCCAATCTGGTTAATAACTACCAGAAGTACCTTATGTGCCACACTGCTGCCAAAAACCACAATCCCATCTCATTCTATGGCAACGCGCTCTTGCATCCAAAGAAGAACTTTGCCTTCAAGGAGCGACCACTTCCACAAGGAGAACCCATGGACATTGATGCCATTGAGGAATTCTCTTCTGATGAAGAGCCCGACATACCTGATTTCTCATCTGACAAAGAAGACAACTATACGAAGCAGGGAATCTCTGTCAATGCCACCCTCACCGCTCAACAGAAGAAACAATTGAAGAGAGGAGCATGCCTTGTATGCGGCAATCCAAAACATTGGGCAAGAAGTTGTCCCAAGCGACGACGCAACAATAATCCCAACAAAACCCCTTTTCAACAACGCTTCAACAAACCATCGAACCCGCCACCTCGCCCTACATCTAATTCACTCAAGATTGCCTTCAATGAACTCTCTCCTGAAGAGAAACAGACCTTTCTCAATGACGCCACTGTGAGCGTCCTCAAATCTGACATTCCCAACAAAACCACATTGTCTTTTGTCTTGGGAGCAGAGTGAATGCGACTCCTCTTGCTCCTGCATCTAGTTCTTCAGCGGACAATTCATTTCTTTCAATTCAATCCCTTCCTTCTGAAATTACTCCCCCTCTCAATTTGAACAATCCTTACGATTCTCGATGGACTGCTCATGAATATGTCTTACATTGACTGTTGATGAACACTGGATCTGGTAACTCCTTGGACACTTCTTTTACTTCAGCCTCATCCCCAAGCTGCACAGGTTGCACTATTTCTGAAATCTCTCTCACATCCTCATCTAACAATAAATCTCTACTGATACCTGCGTTGCTGAAGAACCCAAACTCATCTAAAGTTGCTACCCGCTACTTGATAGTGGAGCACAGGGAAACTTTGTCTCTCCCTCAACTATCCAAAGACTTGGGCTGAGAACAAAAGCATTAACACATCCTATTGTCATACGTAACGTCGACAGCACCCTTAACAAAGGAAAGACCATCTTAGCGCAGACAGAGGTCATCCTTAGCATCAATAAGAAAGACGTCAGCATATCCTGCTACGTCACTGAGATTGGAGAACGGACCATGATACTTGGCCTTCCCTTTCTCAAAGATACCAACCCCAATATTGACTGGTCAAAAATGACCTTTAGATGGAGGGAAAAGGGATCCAATACGCTGCGAGCTGAGGACCCTCTCACCCTGGGTACTGACCAACAGACCCACATAAACGAACTATTGATTGCTGAAACCATGACCTCGAACGTACCCTATCTTGCACAAAGACAAGCCTTGCTCAATTATGATGCATCGCTTGATCTTGCTACTACCTGCCTTGAGATCAACATAAAAACATCTGAGTCACAGAAAACCTTCCAGGCTTATCACGGTGTAAAAGCCCAGGTTGATGTGAAGGAAATAGTCCCTAAAACCTATTGGGAATATCTACCACTATTCAACGAGAAGAAATCTGAGAGATTTCCACCCTCGCACCCATATGATCATAAAATTGACCTCAAACCGGACTTTAAGCCGGAGGCTGCCAAGTTGTACCGTTTAATGGACACAGAGCTCATTGAGTTACAAAAATTCCTGGATGATAACTTACAAAAAGGATACATACAGAAATCCAAAAGCCCTCAGGCCGCACCCTTCTTTTTCATGTCAAAGAAAGACAGAAAATTACGCCCAGTTCAGGACTACCACAGCCTGAACAAGTACACCATCAAGAATGCCTACCCCATCCCTTCTATCCCACACATCATGGATCAACTACAAGGAGCCCATTACTTTACCACCATGGACATTCAAGCAGGATACAACAATGTCTGCATCCACAAAGGCAATGAATGGAAAGGCACCTTTTGCACTCCCTTTGGACTCTTCAAACCTTGCATTATGTTCTTTGGCATGACAAATAGTCCCGCCACCTTCCAAGTGATGATGGACCACATCTTCCGGGACTTAATTGACAAACATGGTCCTACAGCCGTCATTGTCTACATGGATGACATCCTCATCTTCTCCAACTCTCTTGATGGACTCAGGACTGAAACTCTTGAAGTCCTTTGACGTCTCAAAGAGAACGATCTCTATATCAAACCAGAGAAGTGCAAGTTTGAGCAAACCACCATTGAATACTTGGGAATGACCATTGCCCATAATCAAGTTTGCATGTCAAAAGACAAACTTGCAGGAATTCGAGAATGGCCAACACCAAAGGCTGTTTGAGATGTCCGTAAATTCATTGGCTTTGCCAACTTCTACTGCAAATTCATCCATCACTATTCACACATCTGTGCACCATTAAACACCCTTTTGAAGAAAACCAAAACCTTCGAATGGACTGATGACGCTAACAACGCCTTTATCACCTTAAAGGACGCATTCCAGAAGGAACCCATCCTCATCACACCCAACACTTCTAAACCATTCATCGTCAAAACCGATGCATCTGACTACACTACAGGTAGCATCCTTATCCAAAAAGACAATAATGGAAATGAACACCCATGCGCCTATCATTCCAAGTTACTAGACACAACCCAGAGAAACTATGGAACGCCCGACAAGGAACTACTTGCTATCAAGCAAGCCTTAGAGGAATGGCAACACTATCTTCTCTCATCTCCCCATCAAATTGAAATCCGATCTGATCACGACAATCTTTGCTACTGGCAAGATGCCAGGAAACTATCCCATCGGCAAGCTCATATCTGGATGGAAATCCAAGAGTACTCATTCACCATTCATCATTGCCCTGGCAAAACAATACCAGTGGTGGACGCACTCTCTCGCCGACCTGATCATGAGATCAATGGAAAGAAAGAAAACAAAGATTGAATAGTTCTACCCAAAGAATTATTTGCGAATGCCATATCACCCAAAACCCTATCCAACAACAGCCAACCATCCCTCAAAGAGAAACAAGACATCATTTCTCAGCATCACAATCATCATTCCGCTAGACATCCTGGCATTGATGAAACCATCCGTCAAGTTCATTTAGAATGAACCTGGCCTGGCCTCCGTGACTTCATAAAGAACTACATCACAGGCTGCCATGTCTGCCAACAATTCAACATTGACAGATGACCAAACGCACCGTCTTTTCAACCCCTAGAACTATCAACTTCAAAATGACCATTCTGTGACATAGTGATGGACCTCATCACTGATTTACCTACAACATTGGATGGATATGACTCTATATTGTCTGTGGTGGACCGCAGACTCACAAAGGGGATAATGTGTTATGGTTCAGCGGGCTCCTAGACCTAAGTTAGGAGGCGCCTAGCTAATTAAGGACCGAGATCCTTAACCAGCCTGCTAATAGGTGAATTGGCGAAGTGACAATACCAAAGTATGATCAGCAACCAATAGCATTGAAGCGTCGCAGCTATGGGTCCGTTAACTTCAGAGGATTAGAAGTTAAGGTCAACCAATCTTGGATTAGATGGGTAACAGTTAAGTTACAACAGAAGAGAATCAAAAACTTCGAGTTTTTTGATCCTGTAATCTATGCCTATTTATGCAAGTCCAAGGTCATTGTGTACTACTGTATTTATGAGTCATAACAGTCTGTCCAAGTCATTGATCAAAAGAGAGAAACTACTAGTACACTACAGAGCGTCCAATGAGTCAGTCTGTATCTAGATCGTAGTCCGTAATCTACTATAATGTTCTATCTACTCCGAGTCATCATTATCTGAGATAGTAGAACGTTCGGACAAGGTGGGGAAGCCCGTGGAGGACTCCTGAGGTGTAGGCGCTGCGGACGAGGATGAGGAGGCTGAGGAAGACGAGGGTGAGGACGAGAGATCATAGGGAACAATCTCCGAGGACATCTCCTGGTAATAGGAGGCAATAGCATGGAGTGGTACATCTTCTGAGGAGTCAGAAGAAGCATCGGACACATCATTGAACAGCCAAGGCTGCGATGGATAGTGATGGCCGTATTCTCCTGACTCAATGAGCGCAGCAAGAACTCTAGGAAGTTCCTGCTTGTCATAGAACATGAAAGGATGTCGCCAGGTGGTACAATTATCCGTGACCGGATAGGGGCACCATCCATTCTCAATGGCTGCCATCCAGCACATTGGATACGTGCTAAGGACTTTGCTGTCTCCGATTATGTGGCGGTAGGGAGCCGCATGCATAGCTTGTTGTAGAACTGCATTCAGCTTGGCACAGTCGTAGACAGGGGGAAGAGGTGTGAGCCTGTAATCGGAGGTGTGTCCAGCAATGACTCTGAGAAGGTTCTGGCCCTCAGAAACTAGGACATGAGTCCCTGGGTCCATAACAAGTAGACAAGGAAGCAGATCCTGCTGTTGTCTTGGATGGGGTTTCTCCATTTCATTGTGCGTTTTTGCCAATCAACATCCAGATTGAAGTGGGCTAACCAGGGCATTCCTAAAATAATCCAGGGTCCTCCTAAACCAATTATTTTTGGTTTGAGGAGCATGCGCTTTCTATCAACAGTTATATTAAGGGTTGTGGCATGTGTGGCCTTCCCTTAATCATTAGTTGATCCGTTGGCATTAATGATTGTAATTGGATGATCCAGGGGTGTAGTGGGGAGATTCCATCAGGTTACAAGAGAGTGATCAATATAGATTCCTGCAGCTCCAGAATTGAGTAGAGTGAGATGTTCTGTAGTTTTTGAATTGGGTAGGTGGACAGTGGTTTGCAAGAAGATAATATTGTTCTGTTGATTAACAGACATTTGGTTAACTGATTCTTGGGAAGAGGAGCAAGAGCAAGAGTGAAAAATGTCCTTATCCTTGTCCATGTATAGTACGTTGTCCAATTTGGGCAGATTCTGAGGTCTAGACGCAGATGCTAGCCTCTTTAGGCAAAATCCTTTATGATCTCCTCATTTGGAGATTCATCTGCAAGGTCAAATAGACCTTCAACTTTGTCTTCTGTGAGTTTGTTGACAATGTGGTTGATTTGTTGGGCTTGACTGGCAAATCTTCAGTTCTTTCCTTTCTCATTTCGGGCACTGGCCTGGCAAGGAAAAGAGGGTTTTCTGGGTGTCTTGGGTTCCTTACATATCTTGGCTGTGTATCCTGGCCTGAAGCAGTTAAAGCAGAGCCGTTTCTTGTAGGCTTGCTGGAGGCGTGGAGGGAGTAGGGCATTGAGATGCTCCTGGAGCGCTGATTTAACTTCATTGGCGGTGTAGAGCGGAAAGTTTGGATCTTCCTCATCGTCTGAGGTCTCTTCATTGGTTTTGTCATATGCGTAGGAGTCCAGTTGCGAGGGGTCCAATCTGGTGTTTGGTGAGTTGAACCTGATGTTGTTGAGGGTCTGCTGAAGTGTGTTGACATCCATTGCGTAGGGATCCTTGGTAGTGTGAGAGCTTGCACTTGGCATGTAAGTTGGGAAATGGTGGCCTTTGTGTGAAAAAGGGCAATGTTTCTTCTTCTGGTAGACAGGTTGGGGATTTGCTCTAGCTCTGTTAGAGTAGTAGCCTTGTTCCAAGAGAGCCATTGCTTCTGCATTTTGTGCGGCATTGTACCAAGCTGTGATATCGGAGCCTGGGTTTTGGGAGATAACTCTTTGTGCGAAATACAGGTCCAATCCAAGCTGGAAGAAGATAATCTTCGTGTCATTGGCTGTGATGTTTGCATTGGTGGCGAGGTTCTTAAATTGATTGATGTATTCATCCACAGGTCAACCATTCTGGCGAATTGTTTTGAGCTGGTTGATGGCAATAAGATGCCTCGGGGTGGATACAAATGAGTGGTTGAGTTCCTTGATGAAATTGGACCATGTCTGTTGTGTGTCAAAATTTCCATTGGCATCTTTATGGGACTCAATATAAGCTCTTCTCCATTCATTGGCCTGTCCTCCCATATAGAGGAGTGCGGCAATGATCTTCTGCGCATGAGTGCTGAGAGACTTGGTGTTGGCGACGTAGAGGAGAATGTGTTATGGTCTCAACGATGAACCCCCTGCATTGGTTATACAAGTGGCGCCTTGAACTTCTCAACATTCCGGACTATGAAGAAGTACCAGGCCAATCTACCTCTCCACATGGAACCCCTCCGCCCCCTTGGTACGAGTCCCAGTACCTCAACCACCACCTCCGCCAAGTATGGGATAATTCCCCCTTTATCCATATCTATTGGCACAGACTCTACAAGACCACAATCACTCGGCCCGCACTCACCAGAGCCAACAACTACGGATGGAGGCAGATTGTCAGAGATACGTCCTTCACCCACCTGTACCTGATGGGCCAACCCTACGACCTTCGCCAGACCAACTCCCCTGTTGATCTCTCTATCAGCCACTTCTCCACAACGTCATCACCTTCGGATCAAGAGAACTCCAATAGTACGGATTCTGTAGATCCGTCGTCTTCCATTTCACAGCGAGCTTCCATTCCCGGAATGCCATCCTGTTCCGATGTCTCTTCTGATCCCATCAGTAGTATTTCATCTTAGTGAGCAATGGACAAAATAGTAAAAGCAGAAGTATCTCAAAATGTATAAATAATAGACTATTCTGTAGTTGAAGCTTCAGCTTCAACCTTTCATTTGTCTCCCTCTTTACTCTTGTCCTCTCTCTCTCTCTCTCTCTCAAATACAACGCATTGTTGTATTCTCTCGAGTGAACTTAGCATTCTTCTGTTTGTCAACAGCAGAAGATATCAGCCTCTGTTCAGTACTCCAGGACAACTAGTGTTGTCAGCCAAAGGTGATCGTTAAAGTGATTCTTCAGTGTTGACTAGCCTAGCGGCCATCCTCACAGTGCCCTCTAGGTGAACCATAACAGAATGTGTTCCTTCCAGGTGTGGTAGGCATCTGGGTGTCCATTAAAGGTGGGTGGAGGTGGAAGTTTTGGGTCGGTTGCTGTAGATCCCATGGTTGTTGGTGCAGGGGTGTGCTGAGACTGAGTGGGTGATGAAATGGGTGTTCAAGTAGCTGAGCGAGTAGGTAACACCGGCGGCAGAGTTGGGGTGCTAGCTGAGTACTGTTGCAGCTGTGTTGTGGACTGTCAGGGCGAGGTGTGGAATGATCCCAAAAAGGTTTGTTCTGACTGGTCAAAGATGGACTGTGAGGTCGAGGGATTGTATGTGAACTGATCCAGTTCGCTTGAGTTGGAAAAGTGGGGTGGTTGATTTCTGTATTCCTATGCTGGAGGTGGATGACTAGACTGTTGAAATGTTCCTCTGGTAGAGTGTCAATGTGATCTTGTAGACTGAGATGATTGGGGGTCTGCAGAGATTGCGGGGAGATCTGTGGCTGATGTCTGAGATGCAGATCTCTGAACTGGTGCGGGGATATGAGGTAATAACAGTTCCTGTGACTGGGGTAACCTAGTATGGGCTTTGGGTTCTGTGGAATAGGGGTGGGTGGTCTGAGGATTGTGGTGGTCGGTTCTGCGGGAAGGGAGTGTGGATCTGGGGGGAGGGGGTGGTTGTTGTTGGGAAACTGCTCGTTGCCTGGCAGATTCTTGAAGTCGTGTGAGGGCGTCTTTGGAAATGGTGAATTAGGAGGTGAGTAGGAATAGATATGAGGTTCTTCAAGCACTTCCTGGCTGAAGTGTTCTTGATAATGAGACGTTTTGGCGGTGGGCGGACAGCAACTAGGCATGATGTTCCTTTGCTAAACATAGACTTGAAAAGAATACCACTTGGGATTTACTTCTTGAGGTTGGATTCAGAATACCACTCTGGGCTTTACTTCTGTAGTCCAGGGTGTAGAGTTTCCTGATTGTCAGATACCACTCTGGGATTTATACTGATAATCCGGTGACCGAGTTGTCAAATACCACACTGGGATTTAGTTTGACCACTAGCAGTAATGTGCTAGCTAGGTAGTAGAAGTGAAGTCAATACAAAATCACTATAAGTTGCAATGGGTCACTAGGTTCACCACTACTAACTGCTAGTGCTCGCGAATGAGTTTTGAAGGGGAGATAATCAAATAGATAGATAGGGGGTGGGGGTTGGTGTTAGCTAGCGAGATGTCTCACTAGTAGTTTTGGTAGCTAGCGAGTAAGGGCTCACTAATGGGGTGGTCGCTAGATGACGACGGACAAGGTTGTTTAATTGAAATATAACTTTGAATCCTAAATGACAGCTACGTCACTATAGATACCAAGATAAAGGATTCACGAGGATAGTTAACAGGCCAGTAGCTAGCTGCACTGTGGTTATACCCTCCCGATCTAGTGAACGTACTGACTTGTACCCTCTTGATACAAGATGCGATGAGAACACTAGTGATCGTTTGTCAATCAACTCACTATATCCAATCTATAGGAATTCTCATTAATCTAATCTCACTTCCTTAATCTGAGGTCTCTATTGACCAAAGCTAAATCTTAATTCACACTAGACAGGTCACTTAATAAATCACTTATATATGATCTATCACTAGACGAGCTGGCAAGATTGCTTGCCCAACACGCTCGCTAGCAAGGGGTATTTATACATTGCAAGACTGTTATGAACACTATTTTTGATTCCTTTGACGTCCTCACAGACATGATGGTAGTTAACGCACAATGGGAAGACTGGGAGTTTCATGAAGAAAAAAAACTTAACTTGGAATAAATGGACAAACAACACCAACATAAAAGAATAGCTAAACTTAGAAACCTTGGACTCTTTGGAGCACGGACTCCCGCTTTTCTCTTCTCTTCTCTTCTTCCGTTTCTGTACTATGTTTAACTATGGACCTCTGTTGTTCCCCACCCTATGTTTAGATATGGACTTTCATTTCCCCTCGCCTTCTGGCAAACTACCACCTCTCAATAGCTTGTACAATACATGATAAATAGCAAGCTTGTAAGTAGGTAGCTTCCCAATTCAAATCTTAGTGTTGTTGCTACTAGACAGTGTTCTCTTCTCGCTCCTAGTGTTGAGTTCTTTGAGCCCTAACAAGGCAAGAACTACCTGGTGTTCTCCCTCTCTCTCTCGATGTTGTCTAAGGTACTTGACATCATCTTGGCTGTGACTTCAAGTCTGGTAGACTTGTTGTTCTTGCCATTCCTTATCTGCTGTCCTATCCGACCACAGCAAGGTCCTAGTAAAGAGGATCAGAAGCGTTGGATCCGTTGGGAGATCTAGCTAGCCTTGTAACATCCAGTACGGGATTAACATGCACTGCTGGATAAGAGCTCTGGCAAAATCCTAACATTGCAAGACTAACTAGATTACAAATAAAGAAATAGTAAAATATTGGATTATTGGACTGTTGGACTTTCGCTAGCTACCCTATAACCTGGGTTGAGGGCTTGCTAGACCAATTGTTACGATTGTCTCCTCTATCCTGTAACAGTATGTCACTTCTCTTTGTCATCTTGGACCTGTTCTAGTCTTCTTCTTTCCTTACCTATTCCTGTCACCATCATTCCTAAAAGCTGTGTCTCTTCCTCTACTTGTCTGATTGGTCTTAGGCCAAGTTTCCTTATTATGTATGCACTAAAGATAGTGACACCTCAGTGAAAGGGTCAGGGATTGGATCTTGATGTGCAGACTCTATTTACCATGTATTTGTATATTGATTAGTTTGGACAAACATTGGTGCTGCCTCATATACTGGAGTGTAGTGTACTGTGTACCTTAGCTTTAGTATTGTTGTTAACCAGCGTGTTTTCATCAATATTGTTCAATGTTGCAAATCTGTTCCCTTGATCATCTTCACTGACAATTAGACTTACCATATAACACCTGCCTGGAAGCTCTGCACATCGCTCAAGTTCAGGAGACAACCCCTCTGTCATTACATTGAGAAGATCTTTGTCTTGCTCAACTCCACTTGGCGCTTACCTTGTTCTCTAGTCTGGGACTATGGATTGACTGGTAGTACTGCTGAGACAACTTCTCAGCGGCCCATCTTCTGGCACGGCTTTGGACTAGGTCCAAGCATAACAGTATACTAAAGCTCATCACCCCCTTCTCTGCTTCTCTCTCTCTCTCTTCGTCCTCCATCCTGAAAAGATAACTTCAGTGGACAAATTCCGTCCTGAAAAGATAACTTCAGTGGACAACTTCCATCCTGAAAAGATAACATCAGTGGACAACCTTCATCCTGCAAGATAACCTCAGTGGACACCCCTTTCTATTTTTCCTACCGCCAAAATTGCTTCTCCAATCCCTCCTTCAGCCCCTCCTATCAGGCGCACCACATCTGGACCTTACAACCGAACCCACATTCCCAGATT
>QFDT01003925.1:0-11822 GCA_003315915.1 Macrolepiota dolichaula | reverse complement strand
AGCGTTCTCCTGTCTGTCAACAGCAAGAGATATCAGCCTCTGTTCAGTACTCCAGGACAACCCAGTGTTGTCAGCCGAAGGTGATCGTTGAAGTGATCCTTCAGTGTTGACTAGCCTAGCGGCCATCCTCGTGGTGCCCTCTAGGTGAACCATAACACATTCCTCCTCCTCATCTTGGACTTATCCTAGCCTTCTATCTCCCCTGTCTATTTTTGTCACCATCATTTTTAGGAGCTGTGTTTCCCTTCTTCTACTCGTCTGATTGGTTGAAGGCCAAGTTTTCTTATTATACATGCACTAAAGATAGCAACACCTTGGTGAAAGGGTTGGGGATTGGATCTCAATGTGCAGACTCTATTTACCTTGTATTTGTGTACTGATTAGTTTGGACAAATGTTGATATGGACTCATATACTGAAGCGTAGTGTACTGTGTACCTTAGCTTTAGTATTGTTGTTAACCAGTGTGTTCTCATTGATATTGTTCAACATTGCAAATCTGTTCCCTCAATTATCTTCACTGATGATTTGTTATGGTTCAGCGGGCTCCTAGACCTAAGTTAGGAGGTGCCTAGCTAATTAAGGACCAAGATCCTTAACCAGCCTGCTAATAGGTGAATTGGCAAAGTGACGATACCAAAGTATAGCCAGCAACTGATAATGTTGAAGTGTCATGGTTATGAGTCCTTAACTTCAGAGGATTAGAAGTTAAAGTCGACCAATCTTGGATTAGATGGGTAACAGTTAAGTTACAACAGAAGAGAATCAAAAACTTGGAGTTTTTGATCCTGTAATCTATGCCTATTTATGCAAGTCCAAAGGCCGTTTGTGTACTACTGTATATACGAGTCATAAGTGTCTGTCCGAGTCATCAATCGAAGAAGAGAAACTACTAGTACACTACAGAGCGTCCAATGAGTCAGTCTGTATCTAGATTGTGTTATATTCCCTTGGGGGCTATCGTGTACATTAATATCCATCCATTCCTATCATCGCCCCGCTTGTCAAGGACCTATCTCTCCGCCACTTCTCAGTCTGCGATTACTCCACTGTTTACTCAGCTACGACGTCACACTTACTCAGCCGCCACTATAGACTCTCCGATAGGAATACCCCAGTAGTATATATACACCTAGACACTCTGATGTATTCCTTACGCTTTACCAACTCGTTGATTCCCCTTCTCTTCTCTCTCACCGCCCTTAAGTCTTCATCACTTGTTGCAACCTGAGTTGATCACTTAGGAAGGTCGTAACAGATTGTAGTCCATGGTCTACTATAATGTTCTATCTACTCCAAGTCATTGTTACTCGAGACAGTAGAACGTTCGGACAAGGTGGGGAAGCCCATGGAGGACTCCTGAGGCGTAGGCGCTGCAGAGGAGGATGAGGAAGCCGAGGAGGATGAGGATGAGGATGAGATATTGTAGGGGACAATCTCCGAGGACATCTCCTGGTAATAGGAGGCAATAGCACGGAGTGGTACATCTTCTGAGGAGTCAGAAGAAGCATCGGACAAGTTGTCGAACAGCCAAGGCTGCAACAGGTAGTGATGCCTGTATTCTCCTGACTCGATGAGTGCAGCAAGAACTCTAGGAAGTTCCTGCTCGTCATAGAACATGTAGGGATGTTGCCAGGTTGTACAATTATCCGTGACCGGATAGGGGCGCCATCCATTCTCAATGGCTGCCATCCAGCACATTGGGTATGTGCTAAGGACTTCACCATCTCCAATAATGTGGCGGTAGGGAGCTGCATGCATGGCTCATTGTAGCACTGCATTAAGCTCATTGCAATCGTAGATAGGAGGGAGAGGTGTGAGCCTATAGTCGGAGGTATGCCCAGAGATGACTCTGAGGAGGTTCTGTCCCTCAGGAACTAGGACGTGGGTTCCTGGGTCCATAACATGATTTGACTTACCATATAACACCTGCCTAGAAGCTCTGCATGTCGCTCAAGTTCAGGAGACAACCCCTCCGTTGTTACATCAAGAAGACCTTTGTCTTGCTCAACTCCACTTGGCGCTTACTTCATTCTCTAGTCTGGGACTATGGATTGACTGGTAGTACTGCTGAGGTGACTTCTCAGCGGCCCATCTCCTGGCATGGCTTTGGACTAGGTCTGAGCATAACACGTCCAGTGGATTGCTCTGGACAGGTGGGTCCATGGAAAATGGAGTGAATACATGAGTACTTCTCCATGGATCAAGTGTGGGTCTCAGATGATCTATCTCTAGATTCATCTGGTAGAACCTTATCTAGTGCAGATATAGACTACACAGATATAGCTCATATGTGACAAGTGGAGATATTAACTCAACAGGCCACATACTAGCAACAAGGATCCGTATACGGCAGTAATTAAACAATCTACTTTATGTTCCTCTTAGATACGACTGTTGAATATGACATGTTAAAAATACATTTGAGGTGGTTGTAGGTGGGTTTCATCCATGAGCTCTTAACATTATTTACGTGGGCCACCATGACTCCGTCGGCCACAAATCAAATTGTTCTTCTCCATATATCTTTTTGCCATCAGTGAGATTGATTGTCAAGAAGTCTCGATAATACTCGTCCTTGAAATTGATCTCCCAATACCAGAAGATTGACTTGGGATCACATCCCATACAGTATAGTCCAGACATGACTTTGTCCTGAGACTTCTTGGCAGCAATGGACTTGAATCGGGAGCCAAGACTGGGATGATGAGGCTTTATGATTCCGTATTGCTGTAGTCGCTTGATCGTCTACGAGGGCTGTGATCAGGAAATTTTACAGATGGTCATGGAAATTCTGCTCACCGCTTTGAATTCGGTTACATCAAAGTACTCTCGAAATTCGTCTTGGAAAGTACAAAAAATCAGAGTCCCACGGATGTATTTGGTATGGCCATCACAGCTCCAGCGTGCATCGTGTACAAAGCCACTGTATCCTGCGTACAGCATTGCCTGGATCTGTCGGGCCTTGCGAAAATCGGCATGACCAAAACGCTGCAGCGACTGACCCTCTATCTCAGGAAAGCGACAAAGCTCAAAACAGACTTCAAAAGCCCATTGATAAACCTTTGCTTTGAGCACGGAATTGACAAGTTCATTTGTATAGGGCCAGGAAAGGGTGGATGCCGAATCACCCACCCCAGGCGCTGGCATTAGCTCTGGGTTCATAGTATTGAGAAGGCAGACAAGGGAATGGAAGGAAGCATGGACCTCACCTGTTCCTTGAAAACAGTAGCCTTCTTCGCATTTGAGCATGATTTCAAGGCAATGCTTGAAATAGACACTATCCATGGATGAAGACCAGACGTAAAAGTCACCGGAGCGTGTCGGATCGATAAGGAAGTCAAAGAATGATTTGTGATAGAAGTGCATTGAACCTCCGAGTTTGGCAGCTACGTGGTCACCCAACTCATCAACAAGAACAGGATCCGCGTACTGCCACGGACAATCGGTGTTGCCAAATTGGGAGAAGTCGGAAATGTCGTCATCGTGGTGGACGTGGAGGACAGCACTGAGTTGGTTGCAAGCCGTCCGGAAGTCAATTCGCGATAGCTGCAGTAAATTGCTCAATCGCATTACACCTCTAGAATATCCAGAACCAGTGAACGCTATACCGTTACATAATAGCCTACACAAGAGGAGGACGGTGGGAAGATTTTCAGGGGGAATACGCTGCATGATCAGCGTGTAAAAGGCGTTGAGTTGTGCAAAGGGTGAGCTGCCGGGGCGATTTGAGGTGGCCTTGCATATTGCACGCAGCGCTTCATCAGGTGATGCAGCGCGATCCACCTCCCGGATTAACGTCGCTGCATAGATAAACAGGCCCCTTGACGCCTTCACCAATGTCTGAATAGTGGTCTCGGAGGGCCATTGGGGTTCCCTGGGAATGTTGCGACGTCGTAGAATGTTTGCAAAGCTGTTGCGCAGGTACAGTTCAATGTCCATGTTGGTCTCATCCGAGACTGATAACGAGGCCATGCAAGTGACTTTGGTGATATTGTCGGCGGAAAAGGTGGCTTCGATATGGGGCTCTGGACGACTGAAGAAAGCCCAGCATAATGGAGTGGCATGACTGTGAGCGGCAGTAGCAACGACATCAATGATACCGCACTGGTTGTTGGCCCCCCTGCACTCGTCAAGCCCATCGACAATTATGACAGCTCTCCGCCGAATACCCTTCCCAGTCCTCTCCAGCTCCTGAAATGGCTTGGTAATGAGCTCTTGGAATTGAATTTCCATTGTTTTGTCCATGATTGTCTTGTCATAGCAGATACGCTGATCAACAAGATCCTGATAGTTGGGGAAATTTTTAGAGAGCTGGTAGACGATGGTGGGCAGGAATTGTTTTGGGTCATCCCGCACGTCGACTGCAAAGAAAAACGAGGCACCAAGTCTTCCAAGTTCCTCGAATTTCTTGGCGCATGTCTGTGCTATGGCAGATTTGCCAACGCCTGCCATGCCCTGCATCCAGAAAAGGGGAGGGGGTTCGTCAACACCAACGGGAGGATCGCCCCAACTGGCGATATCCTCAATGTATTGTGTTCGGGTGCCTGGTAGACACTTTGGGACGTAATCGCGAGCAGAGGCGTCATGAGTGGCATCACAATTAGATGCTTCCAGTAAAATATTGATACCTAGATACCGATGCAGACATAAATTTTATCTAGGCTACTCTGGTTGCGCTTGCTTACCTGAATGTCCATTTGCCGACGAAATGTTGGTGATATTGTTGATCGTCTGGTCAGTAAAGTTGCTTCCGTTTATGGTGGTATGTTGTGAGTTGGCAAGAACAGGCATAGTGTTTTGGATGGCTGCAGAGGTGACGTATCAGAAGTTGGTGTGGGGATGGGACAAGGAGAGAAACAGCGCCTTTTAGAGCAGGAAAGTACAACAGCATTGTGGGACGTTGGCTGTTCATCTGTGAGAACAGCTTTATTATTAGATGTCAGATATGCCCAGACCAAAGGCTGTGATGAGAAGCTAAACCGCTGCACAGCCATTGTCATCTTGGGACGCTCAACCACACGTCCACTGTAATCTGAATGGGTGTCATATGTCACGCACATGCCCCAGGTTTGATCATAGCTGTCATGGCATACTCAACCAATCCTCTCGACCTCCAGAGATCGCTACAGCCTACTCGAGTGGGCCCTTTGTTTGGCCTACCAACCCTTCTCCTGCATACGCCCACTCTCACACTCGTGTAAATGCAGCATTATGTCGTAAGCCTTGACGCAGCTGTAGAGTGTTGAACAGTGCCGGTCGAGCGGAACTTGGTCTACAGATAGGCCTGTAGTCTCCTAAAATCCAAGGGTGAGAATCAAAAAGCCAAGCGGCGTATGGTTCTAATATCTCAAATATTAATTCGATTGGACTTACGGCACAACTTGCTTGCAGTCTCCCATCGCGCAAAAAGGTGTGGTCATCATTTTCTCCACTTCTGATCTTGCCCATTGTGATCTTGTGTAGCTACCCCTACTATACCGACACCAACCTCACATAACTTGGCTCTCTGCCCAACTCCCCTCAAATTCCAAGAATTGTACCCTAGAACAACCTCGGACGTACCTTGCCACCTCCCCATCTTCGCTCTACCACTCATCTCGCATTCATTGCTCACATCAACTCTTGAGGTTCAGATGAAGCTACGAATGCTTCACGTCCCCTCAGCGTCATTGGTGACCTTCATGATCTCACAACAAAGGTGGCCATTGTCCAACCATTCAACCTTTCTCCGTGTTGGGGCTCTGCGCTCTCATTCATTCTGATCTATGGAATGATTTCAGCGAGAGTTCAGATCTCAGAGGCCGTGGAGGGTATGTAGTATATGGAGGACACCCCAAGGCGTACCCACAAGAGAAGGGGAAGGTATTGGAGGACTGGAATCAGCCGTCAACTCCCCTTCACCCCCCTGCCTCGAGTAGAGTAGCGAGTTCACACCAATGACGTTCAAATATGCCCTTGTTGTCCATGCCTCACCTTGGCCATCATCTTCACCTTAACCATCATCTTTTGCACTCATGTTGGAGCTACCAGCCTCGCAAATTTGTAGCTCAATTCGCTTCATGAATCTTTGGACATACGATCGCTTCATTTGTCAGGACCAAAACACCGAGGTGTGTCATTAGAATCCCAACATGGACCCTCACTCACTTTCAAGTTTCCGTTCATGGATACATACCCCTTCACAATGACGAACGCACATACCCAGCAACTGTTCTCGTTCTCGTGGCCCTTATTTTCACACCCACAAGGCGTCACCTGGTCGGGAGATAACCCAAAAGAAAACGTCTTGCAGGTGAAGGTATCACTATGCTTGATGAGGCGTTGGACAGACGGATCTGGCATGTAAGTTTTATAGTTGATAGGCTCACTCGTGTGCCCACCTACTCACTTCAGAGTTCTATAACTGACGTCAAAGAGACCGCCGCTCGCTCAATATTTCATGAGCAGAGCTTGCATGAGGTATTTTACGAAGATCTTGGGGAGGGTGAAGGGTGTATGATATTGGTGGGGCCCTTGAAGCAGTCGCTGGGGCATCGGTTGGTCGTATGATGAAAGAGGCTGCCGAATATTCGAGCACGTTCTGCATCTATAATATAATCATTTTCTCCATGGCTTACATTCAGTTCTCGGCGTATTCTTGACACTTTTTGAACTTCTCCGCAACGTCCCAGGACATTCATTATTATGCATATTCTTCGTACCTGCTGGCCTCAGGCCCTTTGGTGGAGACTTGGAGTGTCGGTTGGAATAAGTCAATGCTAAGAGCGCTTAGATAGCCCCTTGACCCGGTTGTTTTTTTAGGTATCCTCACATTATACTCTAACATCGAATTGCTAGACAATAGAGGACCTTGGTGGTGCCCTTTGAAGCAGTCATAACAACTCATTAAAGTCAAGCAAGTTCTGAACCAACAATATAGTCATTCTGTCCATAACCCACAATTTCGGGTGTACTGAACCGTCTCTCCACAACATCCCAAGACAATTGTTGTGTCGTTCTAGATTGCATAATCAGCCAACACACGGAGATGATGGAAACTGCAGAAAGTCTCATCACAGAATCAGACATGCGGTCTCAATAATGGCAGTCGATCTGGTCCCGTAGGCTTGAAGAACACCGCCAGTGATGTACATATATGGCTGTGAGTTAGGGCGTAGTTCTTGGGTTGGTCGATCCCTCTTTTTCGGATTCTTTTTTATGACCGATGTGCGATGTGCCCTATCATCGCCTGTGGACAACACATCTGATCCCAGCACCACCTGTCCTGTATGTATGAAGAGATTCCATGTACGTGAAGCGCTCATGACCTCATTTGTGGTCTCCACCAATGCATGTAACGGCTTCCGAACAGCATTTCTAGGGTTCAAAAGGTTAAATTTACCTGGGATTGTCAGGCTTTGGAGAAGGCTACTGAGGTCAAGGTTGACACGTTGACGCCGGGGGTATTTAGGGCGCCAAGGCTTTCTCGAAAGTCGTCATGGAGAGTACAAAAATATGAGTCCCACGGATGCATTTGGTACGGCCATCACAGTTCCAGCGCGTACCGTCTACAAAGTCACTGTATCCTGCGTACAGCATTGCCTGGATCCGTCAGGCCTTGCGAAAATTGGCACGACCAAAACGCTGTAGTGAGTGACCCTCTATCTCAGGAATGCCACAAAGGTCAAAACAGGCGTCAAAAGCCCATCCATAAACGTTTGCTTTGAGCACGGAATTGACGAGTTCATTTGTATAGGGCCAGGAAAGGGAGGATGCTGAATCAGGCACCCCAGGTGCTGGCATCAGCTCTGGGTTCGTAAGATTGAGAATGCAGACAAGGGATTGGAACGAAGCATAGACCTCACCCGATCCTTGAAAACAGTAGCTTGCTTCGCATTTGAGCGTGACCTCAAGACATTGCTCGAAGTCGACATTATCCATGGATGAAGAGAAGATGTAAAAGTCACCGGAGCGTGCCCAATCGATAAGGAAGTCATAGAATGATTTGTGATAGAAGCGCATTGAACCTCCGAGTTTGGCAACTACATGGTCATGCAACTCATCAACGAGAGCGGGATCCGCATCCTGTCATGGATAATCGGTGTTGCCAAATCGGGAGAAGTCGGAAGTGTCGTCATCGTGGTGGACGTGGAGGACAGCACTGAGTTGGTTGCAAGCTGTCCGGAAGTCAATTTGCGATAGTTGCAGTTCGTTGATCAATAGCATTACACCTCTAGAATACCCAGAACCAGGGAACGCTATGCTGCCACATAATAGCCTACACAAGAGGAGGACGGTGGAAAGATTTTCAGGGGGAATACGTTGCATGATCAGCGTGTAAAAGGCGTCGAGCTCTGCAAAAGGTGAGCTGCCGGAGCAATTTGACGTTGCCTTGCAGATTGCACGCAGCGCTTCATCGGGGGATGCAGCACGATCCACCTCCCGAATTACCGTTGCCGCATAGATAAACAGGCCCTTTGACGTCTTCACTGAATGTAGGTTTCGGAGGGCCATTGGGGTTCCCTAGGAATGTTGCGACGTCGTAGAATGTTTGCGAAGCTGTCACGCAGGTACAGTTCAATGTCTACATTGGTCTCATCCGAGACTGATAACGAGGCCATGCAAGTGACTTCGGCGATATTGTTGGTGGAAAAGGTGACTTCGATATGGGGCTCTGGACGGCTGAAAAAGGCCCAGCACAGCGGAGTGGTATGACTGCGAGCAGCGGTAGCAACAACGGCGATGATACCGGACTGGTTGTCAGCTCCCTTGCACTCGTCAAGCCTGTCAACAATTATGACAACTCTCCGCCGAATACCTTTTCCAATCCTCTCCAGCTCCTGAAACGGCTTGGTAATGAGCTCCTGGAATTTAATTTCCATCGTTTTGTCCATGATTGTTTTGTCATAAAGGATGCGCTGATCGACAAGAACATGGTAGTCGGGGAAAACTTTACAGAGTTGGTAGACGATGGTGGGTAGGAATTGTTTTGGGTCGTCGCGTACGTCGACTGCAAAGAAGAATGAGGCACCAAGTCTTCCAAGTTCCTCAAATTTCTTGGCGCACGTCCGGGCTATGGCAGATTTGCCGGCGCCTGCCAGGCCCTGCATCCAGAAGAGGGGAGGGGGGCTCGTCAACACCAACGGGAGGGTCACCTCAATCAGTGATGTCCTCAATGTACTGCGTGTGGGTGCCTGGTAGACAATTTGGAGCATAATCACGGGCAGAGGAGTTGTGGGCGGCATCACGATTGGAGGCTTCCAATAGGATATCGATACCTACATACCGACACAAATATAAGTTTTATTTAAGCCACAATACAACCTGTTCCCTTACCAGACCGCCCAGTCGTATTGACATAGTTGATCGACTGGTCAATCAAGTTCCCTCCACTGATAGTGGTATGCTGGGAGTTGGCAAGAACAGGCATAGCGTTTGGAGTGGCGGTGGCGGAGAGATTAGTGTGGGGATAGGATAGGGAGGGCGAGGGGAGATACAGCGCTAAAGAACAGCAATGCATAACAGCATTGTGAGACGTTGGCTGTTCATCTGTGGGAAGAGTGTTATTACCAGCGCCTGCATCAGGGGCTGACTTGAAAAGCACCGTCTGCATTTGTCTTTCTCAGTGTGATGAGGGTGTTGCGTTGCTCATGTGCCCTACGTCATTGAATCGTGGCTGTCACGGCATACTCGACCAAGCCACCACCGCATCGCTTTACACTCTCGCAAGTGCTCTGCTTGGCCTTCCAGCCCCTCTCCCGTGTACGCCCACCAACAGGAACCTTGTGATCTCTCTCATGCAATTCCGTCAAGAAATGTAGGACAATGTGACAAGCCTCGACATGGTTGTCGAGCAACACTGGCCTAGCGGAACTTGGTCCGCAGATAGGTTTGCAGTATCCTGGGATCCAAGGTGAGTTCCAAAGAGCCAAGCGGTGTGTGGTTTTAAAATCTCAACTCTCAAGCTAATCGGAGTTACGACACAATTTTCTCGCAGTCTCTCGTTGCGCAGAAAGTACGATCATTCTTTTCTATGCTTCTCATCTCGCCTATTGTATAGCTGCCCTCACTCTACCGACACCGACCCCGTGTAACTCGGCTCTTTCTGCCCAACTCTCCCCGAATTACAAGAACAGTGGGTCTTAACAACCTCAAATGTGCCTTGTCAGCTCCCCATTTTTTTCTACACCACGCATCTCGCATTCGTCGCTCGTATCAGTTCTTGATGTTCAGATGAAGCTATGAATGCCCTACGTTCCTTCAGCACAACCGGTGACCTTCACAATCTCGCAACGAAGCATGGCCATTGTCCAACCATTCAACTTGCCTCCATGTTGAGGCTCTCCGCTCTCATACGATCTGCATCTATGGAATGAAGTTGGTGAGAGTTCAGAGGATACGAGGGCATATTGGATACGGAGGACACCCTCAAGGCATTTTCACGAGCGAAAAGCAAGGTATTGAAGAACTAAAATCAGTCATCAACCACCCTTCACTCTCCTGCTTCTAGTCGCAAGTTCAGGCCGATGGTGTCCTCAAACATCCACCTGTTACCCATGCCTCATCTTGCGCGTCGTCTTAATCGCTCACGTTGGAGCGGCCGGCCTTGCGGATTCGTGGAATTTATTTCATGAACTCCCGGACATACAATTGTTCCATTTGTTAGGACTGGAACACCAAGGTGTGTGATTAGAGCTCCAGCATCGACCCGCGCTCACTTCTTTCAAGTTTCTATTCATGCCGCGGCACGTTCTGCATCTACAATATAGTTATTTTTTCCGTGGCTTATATTCAGCTCTTGGCGTTTTTTCAACATATGCCGAACCTCTTTACAATATCCTAGGATATCCCCATTGCTACTCAGACTCCTTGTAACCGCTGACCTCCCATTTGGCGGGGACCTGGAGTGTCGATTGGAAAAACTAGATGCTGAGAGCTTTCGTAGCTCCTTGACCTGGAAGGATTTTGTTACGGATATTCTCATATTGTGCCCTATTTTCACATTGTTATAGGATCCACTCCCAATGGTCTTGACAAGCGATTCCTCCTGAAGTGCTTATCGAACGTGCTGAAACGAGAGATAGAGTGTAACGTGCAAAAAAACAGGCTAACCATTCATCATGAAGTCAATTTGATGACCGATGAGATCCTCAGTAGTCTCGGATTGAAAGCCCGGAGGCTCACTAGACAATAAGATGATATAGACTACTCACGATGTCACACGATGGATGAGTGGCCTTGGTGGTCTATTACGGATGAATATACGCGTATACAATGAGGTAGGTGATGAGATGGAAGTAAGAGAGTAAGTTATCCTACTCGATATGTCTTTATATACCGACGTCGATGATAATTATGATGACGTTGTAAGTCCTCTTCCAGGCTTACACGGATAGCCGCCGACGCATACAAAAGTGCTTATCAAGGCATGAGAATCCTTTGTTCAGTTGGTAGGTCAATCACTATTGTTTTTCTGCGTTCACCCCCATGTTGAGTCCTACCAAGTTCCTTTTCGCGGGTGCTGTTATAGCGTCCGCTATGTTTGTTCATGCTAGTCCTATACCAATTCACAAACATGGGGTTTGCTAGGCCGTAAGTTGGAATTTTCAGCCAATGGACAGTGCGGTGCCTATCTGTTGAAAGAATATACACGTAAGTATTCTATCAAGTCTGGTCAGCGACGTGTCTGTAGTAAGAAGTAATAAGGGTACTCACTCCAGTTGATCGAGAGATGAACTGGAGTGAGACTACATGATTTCTATCGTTTAAGTATTCGAAACTATTCGGTATAATTCTAAGACAAAAAGGAACACAACAGGGGCAATTCGGGTGCTACATGAG
>QFDT01003917.1:0-15282 GCA_003315915.1 Macrolepiota dolichaula | reverse complement strand
GACAAGCGGGGCGCTGATAGGAATGGATGGATATTATGGTACACAATAGCCCCAAGGGAATATAACAGAATACAGGAGAGTATCTATATGTATATATACTTAAGAGGTATTTCTAAAGGAGTTCTGCAATGGCAGCTGAGTAAACTATAACATACCAAGTAAGTAAATATAATAGAGTCACAGTAGCCAAGTAGCAAGAAAATTGAAGGTCTATAATGAGCAAAGTGAAGATAAAAATGGATGGATATTAATGTACACAATAACCCCAAGGAAATATAACATATTTGGTATTATATATAATAGCCAAAAACATACAAATATGTATGTCATAGGCATAACTGATATTGTTACAATTGTCCTCCACATTCTGGACTAGTATGTCTTTTTGTTTTGTTGTTTTGGACTTATCCTATTTTCCTAATCCTATATTCTATTTCCATTATCATTATTTCTAAGAGCTGTGCCTCCTTTCATACATTTGTTTGATTGGTCTATGACTAAGTTCTTTTATTTATGCATGCACTAAAGATAGTGTCACCTTGGTGAGAGAGTCAGGGATTGGGTCTTGATGTGCAGACTATATTTGTATTTGTATTGTGGATTGTTGCCTTCTATGAATGTTGATACAGACTCATATACTAAAGTGTAGTATACTGTGTACTCTAGCTTTAGTATTGTTGTTAACCAGTGTGGTCCTTTGTGATATTGTTTGACATTGCAAATCTGTTTCCTTGGTCATTTCTGACAACTTCAACTTACCTTATAATACCTGCCTGGAAGCTCTGTGCATCACTCAAGTTCAGGAGACAACCTCTTTATTGTTGCATTGAGACCCACATTTTGCTTGACTCAACTTGGTGCTTACCTCATTCTCCAGTTTGAGACTATGGATTGACTTATAGGACTGCTGAGGTGACTCTCAGTGGCCCATCTTCTGGCATGGCTTTGGACTAGGTCCAAGCATAACAGGTATTACAATAGTGTTTGCAGTTTTCCATTTTGCCTACACACCGAAACTACGACTACAAAAGGATATTGATGTTAATACTACATCCAGCTATTGTTTGGATATGTGCAATCTGAGAAAATGGAGTTATGAAAAATGGAAGAGAGTTTAACTGTCCAGCACCAAATTGTATCATAGCTCCCAACATTATGCTGACATCTGACCTACATTCTGCGGTCCGGAACTGTTATGCTTCTCAATATATATGGTGCTGGGTCGGAAGGACCCCGTTCAATTCAGGTTCAAGCAAGGTTCAAGACAGGTCGGGCAGGAATGGGAATAACTGGTACAACTACGTCATTGTCATCACAGGCACACAGTGCAATGGAAGCCGGCATGACGACTCTTGCTCATCCACTGCCAGCCTCGAAGAACACAACACTCTCGATCCTCAAGATGTTGCACGATGTTGCGAGAACCGGCAAGATATGATTGTGCCCAGCACCCCTCTCGGTTAATCTTCCTCAGACACTTCCGGCACCCTGCCGCCGCCTAAGCAGGACAATCAGCGCCGGCGGGTGATAGATCCTTCCAGTGGGCACCACTTCCGGGGAACAGGGTGTCGTCCCCATTATTACCGCTCGGAAGAACCCAGCTGGGGTGCTTCTGACTGCGTCGCGGGGAGATGATCAAGTCTCTCTAGCCGACTTACATACTGGTGGCCAACCGACGCTTATAGTCTCGTTGGTTTGTAAGGCCACAAGCCATTGTGACTTTGTAACAAAGTCGCCAAGGCATGAGTGCGATGGGGCAATGTAATGACACCGGGATAGATATCGAGAGCGTGTACTTTGTTGTCACTGTTGCCTGACTGTAGAGTTACGGATCGCACTTGATCTTCAACGCTAAAATTCAAAAGAAATCAAGGGTATTGAGAAAGAAATGATCCGTACATGGAAATGTACTTAACTCGCTAGTCAGATAGATCAAGGCGGGAGATAGCACAGCAAGCTATGAGTAGTCGTGGATAATCTTTTAATAACTCTGGGCCTGGTGTTGTGATGGGTCAGGATGAGTGTGGAGTTGAACCTGAAGCCCGTCTGGCCATCTGACAATTGCATCTCTTTTCACCTCGGCTACCTCGCTTCAATGGATGTCTCTAGAAGGAGTTGGTAGTAAGGACATCCCCGCTCCGAATCGGCATCAAACGATGGAAAGAAGGGGAGATAGGGTACTTTTAGGGTATTCTGGCGCGGTAAGCGGTATCATTGATGTTCTTTTCTTACACATGAGACGTTCCTATCCCCTTCGTCGTCGTTGTGTTCCGCTGTAGTTCCGCCTCCTGACCAACAGGAGCATCAACCAGACCATTACCGTACAGATGGGGGAGAATGTTATACAAATATTTGTGGGGACCTGGGCGGGTGAGCTGTTTAGTGTCTGTTATAAGTTACTACGACGGACGGAGTATATCGAGAACTAAGCTGACATGGCTCACCCTTCGAGTACATACCCATTCTAGGCATCGTATTGCATGGAATCTGGACTACGCGGGGGGTGCAAGAGTATCGAATGATTAGATAGTGTGCGCATTTATCGAAAGCGCGGTGATGTGAGACACCTAAAGTCAACATACTTCAAGTTCCAAATGTCTTTCTCCGTGCTCACGCAACTTTATATGCAGTATTCCCTAACGCGTACGAGACTCCTCCACAGCAGGACTTTTTCTTTGCGTCTAGCACGTCTATCCTTTGCCTCGTTAATCTCCATCTCCACTCAGTCCTCTGCATCTGCTACGTCATTCATTGTCGAGCGGGCCAGGTTCTCCCCACAATCTCTTCAATTACACGTCAGGGTCGTGGCTGTAAGTTGTATAATATATTGCTCTCCTAGTTTACGTTACATGTCTCTAACACCACACAATTTGCAGCGTCAACAACGATCTTCGTCTCGCAGAGCCGCGCAACCATGAGTTCAACTACAATGAGCTCCGTCGACTTGCAGCACAATCCGTCGGTCGGACGTTTCGGGACGTCGACGCCATGGACGAGGGAGGCTTCAACCGCATCTTCCTCATTACCATGCACGACAGGTTCCAGGTGATTGCTCGCGTCCCGTATCCCGTCACGGAACCCAAGTTCTACGCTGTTGCCAGTGAGGTTGCCACGATGGCTTCCCTCCGTGCCCAAGACCTGCCCGTTCCCAAGGTGTATGGCTACTCCCCTACGTCGGACAACGCTGCAAAGACCGAGTACATCTTCATGGAGTTTGTGAAGGGTACGAAGCTCACCGACCTGTGGATGGAGTTAAAGGAAGCGGATCTTGTCTCCGTCTTGTGTCAGCTTGTCAAGCTCGAGTCCCGCACCATGTCGATGCCCTTCCCGGCTGGTGGAAGCCTTTACTACATCGATGACTTGAAAAAGGTAGAGAAGACGGGCATCCCGATGTCGCTCAAGGGCGAGGACTTCTGTATCGGTCCAGATGTCAGGTTGCATATGTGGTATGGGAGGAGATCGCAGCTCAATGTGAACCGAGGACCGTGTACGTTTCTCTCTTTCTCTCTCTCTCTCTTTGGGTTGTCATGTCATTGAAATTTTCGGAACTCACTAACGTTGTTATATAGACGAAAACGCAGAAGCAGTGCTCGCAGCAGCCGCACGCAAGGAGATAGCGTACCTGGAAAGTTTTGGTCAACCTCTGCTCCCATTTCAGCGTGGGAGAAGGGAGGCGTACAAGTAGGAGAAGCAGTCGCCTCTGGACCACATTAAAAATCTCCAACGCTACCTTCTCATGGCCTCTTTGCTCATTCCCATCAACCAATCCTTCCGAGCATTCTGTATTCGTCATCCTGATCTCCAACCGAGCAACATGTGGTGTCAACCTCTCCAGACTCTGGCCAGCTGGAAATTGTAAGTTTGCTCGACTGGCAACACGCCTCTATCCTGCCCCGCTTCCTCTGCGCCAGTATACCAGATCGATTTCAGAACTACGATGACCCGATCTCGCAGAACCTCATCCCCCCGTTATTTCCACTGAATGCACACGAGATGGAAGAATCCGAGCTGATGGAAGCCTTTGGACTCCACCACACGCCCGTCTCGTCCACTTCCACTACGCCAAGGGCACGGAGGAGCTCAACAAGCTTCACCATGACGCCCTATCGAACTCGGCGTCCACCTTTATCCATCACCTCTTTTACCAAGCTGGTGTTCCCTGGGAGGCTGAGACCCACGACCTCAAGGCTCTGTTGATTGAGGCAACTGAGAAGTGGGGGAAGCTTGCGGGGGCACGGAACGCCTGCCCCGTCGAGTTCGAGCCTGACAATGTGAGTAAGACGAAAGAGTTTAGTGAGAGGCTGTAGCTATCCGACGAGAACGTCTAGAACATACGAGGCATGATTGGCTTCGGGGCGGAGACCTGGGTCCTTAGCGACGACTACGAGAAGGCCAAGTACCTCGCAGGGCTGGTGAAGCTGAAGCTGTTGATGGCGCTTCCGAAGGGAGAACTCCGAGACAAGACTCAGGTGAACTGGTTCTTAGACGATATGGACGAGAAGGACTACATGTAGTTTGCGTTCCAACGACAGGCCAGGTAGCCCTACCGACGGAGTAGCTCGTCTCGGATGACTCGGTCTGGAAACTCGTTGGCATCTCTGATTTTGGAGGAAACTTTATCCATCTGGCTCTCGAGCGTGCCTGCGACTGTCTCTGCCTTCCCCCCTCCCTGGCCTGTTGGAGTTTGGTAGCTTGTCGTCGCGGATTACACCACTGAAACATTACAACTAGGCCTTCTTCGGCTTCGGCTTGCTCTTGGAAACTCTGGACGCGCTCCGATGCCAGGATACGGCCTAGGTAGGCATTAATGGTCTGTTTTTATTACTATACTCTTCCCTACGATCAAGCCTAGCTACGTTTCCCGACTTATATCAGGCCTTCTCCCAGCCCAGCATGACAAAAGCTAGAACGAATGCTTATCGACATTTTCTTATCATATATCGACATATCTGCTGCACAAAAAGAGCACTACTCTATGAGGGTGACTGGTGAAGGTGTCTTCTGGCAGACTGGTCCGACTGCCCTTCCTCCTCCTTGGCCTATCAAGTAAGTGTGTAGCCCCATTAAAAAGATGGTCAAGCCTTGGTCGCATGGTACAGTCAACATACTGGTCTGTTCATCAAACAGGACGGTGGCCAGAACAAGGTACGACATAGGTCTAGTCCGTTGCAAGTGCTTTGATGATCTGGGGACCTGTAAACTTCACAGTATTGCCCCACCTATGTCACAAAAGAAATGAATTTATGATAATAATGCTCATTGGTCAATAAAACCAACATTGTACCTACAATTTGATACAATATTATTAGCTCCATGATTGGCACAGATATTGCTCTGCAAATTTGACAATGAACATAATTTTCATGTTGGTGTGACCCTACCCTACTAATATTGCAGATAGAGGCAGAAAATAATTATAAAAAAGCATTTGATATAGCCTTATATGGATATTATTCTCTGGCAATTTCCCAGTTTCATTTTGCCTCTATAAAGAATTGCTATTGGTGTTATGGACCCAGGAACTCACGTCCTAGTTCCTGAGGGACAGAACCTTCTCAGAGTCATCTCTGGGCACACCTCCGATTACAGACTCATGCCTCTTCCCCCTGTCTATGATTGTGACAAGCTTAATGCAGTTCTACAACGAGCTATGCATGCAGCTCCCTACCACCACATAATTGGAGATGGCGAATTTCTTAGCACATATCCAATGTGCTGGATGGCAGCCATTGAGAATGGATGGCACCCCTATCCGGTCACGGATAATTGTACAACCTGGCAACATCCCTACATGTTCTATGACGAGCAGGAACTTCCTGGAGTTCTTGCTGCACTCATTGAGTCAGGAGAATACGGGCACCACTACCCGTCGCAGCCTTGGCTGTTTGACGACTTGTCCAATGCTTCTTCTGACTCCTCAGAAGATGTACCACTCTGTGCTATTGCCTCCTATTACCAGGAGATGTCCTTGGAGATTGTTCCCTACAATCTCTCACCCTCATCCTCATCTTCTTTGGCCTCCTTGTTCTCATCCCTAGCGCCTATGCCTCAGGAGTCCTCCACAGGCTTCCCCACCTCGTCCAAACATTCTACTGTCTCAGAGAATGATGACTTGGAGTAGATAGAATGTTATAGTAGATCATGGACTACGATCTAGATACAGACTGACTCATTGGATGCTCTGTAGTGTACTAGTAGTTTCTCTCTTTTGATTGATGACTTGGACAGACACTTATGGCTCGTAGATACAGTAGTACACAACAGCCTTTGGACTTGTATAAATAGGCGTAGATTACAGGATCAAAAACTCCAAGTTTTTGATTCTCTTCTGTTGTAACTTAACTGTTACCCGTCTAATCCAAGATTGGTTGATCTTAACTTCTAATCCTCTGAAGTTAAGGACTCATAACCGCGACACTTCAATGTTATCAGTTGCTGGCTATACTTTGGTATTGTCACTTCGCCAATTCACCTATTAGCAGGCTGGTTAAGGATTTTGATCCTTAATTAGCTAGGTGCCTCCTAACTTAGGTCTAGGAGCCCACTGAACCATAACAATTGGTATACATATTTGGTTTGTTTGTCAGTAATGTATTGTAACCTGTTTATTTGTATATACTTATAGTCTGCTATGCTGGCTATGCTTGTATCTATATGAATATTGGACCATGAATCTCTATTTATTAATAGATCAATTGTTATTAGTATCTATTATATGATATACTGTCATTGATGGGCAGTTTGGAAATGGTCAGGAGTTTGAAAACTGTAATTTATGGCTTCTACACTTTTCCAATGCTCATCCTAATTTTTTGTAATTTATATCTCATGTTTTTGCATATTTGTATCTGCTTGCTTTTTGTGAAATTGGAAGATTCAAACCAGAAAATGTGAAACATGTCACAAATTGAGCTCATTTTGCCATCAAAATCCCCATCAAAATACAAATTTCTCTAGATTTAGTCCACAAATTCCAAAGAAAAATGCACCCAGACTTGCATGCCATGTAATATACAACATATCAAAATTTTGAGCAATGTTAATACATAGTCATTAACTCAGAGAATCAGAGTTAAGAGTTAACCAATATTGAATCAAACAGATTACAGTAGTAACAACAGAAAAGAATCAAAAACTTGCCATTTTTGATCTACTATCTATGCCTATTTATACAAATCCAAAAATTCTTGTATACTATTGTGTCTCATAATACAAAACAATTAGCAATCAGAGAATGGAAACTAGTAGTACACTACAGCATGTCCACTAAGTTAGTTTGTATCTAAGATGTAGTTTATTATCTGCTGTAGGGTTCCACCTACTCTAAATTATTATTACTGGAGAGAGTATAATGTTTTGTAGAGAAAAAAGAGGTCAAGAAAGACTTTTGAGAAGTATTATGCAAGAATGGAGGCAAGAAGGCTAAGGGAGACAAAGAAAACAAGAGCAAGAATTGTTATGGGTCCACCTAGGGGCACCATGGGTGGCCTGTAGGCTAGTTAATACTGAAAGATCACTTCAACAATCACCTTTGGGCTGATAACACACATTGTCTTGAGTACTTATTTGAAATCATTGAAAAGTTGTCCCCAGTCACCTTCCATCTGAGAATGCCAACTTGTTACCATTCTATACATCCAGTTTTTCATGCTAGCAAATTGGTCACCTATTCAGAATTAACCATTACAGGACAAAAACCATCAACCTCTCCTCCAATCCAAATTGGTGGATATGATAAGTGGGAAGTTGAAAGGATTCTCCAATATTGTGTTTGCAGGAAAAAAAAGGAGTTCCTAGTTAGATAGAAAGGTTTCAATGCTGGAGATAATATATGGGAACTGGAGTCAAACCTTCAGAATGCAAAGGAGAAGATACAGGAATATTGGAACCTTTAATCTAGACAGTAGGATCACTTCTCAATGGAGCTCAAACCAAAAGAGAGGGTAATGTCACAGATTTGGCAGAATACATTATTTATGTTATATCTTGCCAAATACTGTGCTGTTTACCACATGCTTAGTACTGTTGGAAAGTCCTTGTCTGTTGCATTTTGACAATACCTGGGATGTTGTGGGGTGTGCATCTGTTCAGGAGCTATGCACCAATCATTATTATCTATGTCATATGTTGATTATCTGTGTCATCTGTAGTTTATCACTCCTCATTGTTTCAGAGGTTTCTGGAATGATCAGTAAGATAAGATCTTTATCCATGTTGTCATATGGTGCCATTGTTAACAATCAGTAAGGATTTTATGCCATTGGCTAGAAGATATTAGTTTTTTTATGTAATTAGTAAGGACTAGAGTTCCCAGGATCATCTGGTAGTGTCCCAGATCCTAGCCCTCTGTGTATATAAACTAGCTGTCTGGTGTCTGTAGGGTCCAGACTCAACAACTTGTCTACAGCCTAGCCTGTCTTATCCTCCATCTATTATCTGATCTTTGATCTCTTCACTGCTTTTACTTGCTTATCTAAGACTGCTGTCCCCCTACTTGTACACTGAGCTTAGGTAAGTATCAGAATTTGTGATAATAACATTCCATTTTTGTCATGTAATTTCCAATTTTCCCATTGTGTGTTGACTACCATCATGTCTGTGAGGACATTGAAGGAGTTGAAAATGATATTCATAACAAGTGTATAAAAGAAGGTATAGCTCCACAGAAAATAACATAGGAGAAGAAAAATAGACAAGACAAGTCTAAGATAATAAAGAAGAGGGACATGCTGATACAGGATAAGGGAGACAATAATAATACACTGCATATTACAGCTTTTGATATATAGTCTTGGGCTATAGTCCAATTTGCACAACAACTCTGTGTACCAGAAGTTTGTTGTGAATATGTCCTAGCAGCAACAGGGTCTTATAGAATTGGATTATGGGAAGCATCCATAATGGTGTTATACACAGTGGTGAGGTGATCTAACACTTACTGAAATGTATAGGTTGTAGAGTTGAGAGAGTAGAGTGAATAGCAATAGAGTGGTAGAAGATGTGTATTGAACTGTAGAATAAAAATGGAATATATAAGGTTTATATACATATTCTAAATGACTATTCATAGAATTATCTAAAGGATCACATAGTGGAAAGGTTCTACATATAGCATAGGATCATCCAGTGAATTGCTCTAAACAGGTAGGTCCATGGGAATAGAGTGAATACATGAGTACTCTACCATAGATCAAGTGTGGTTCTCAGGTGATCTATCTCTAGATTCATCTGGTAGAACCTTATCTAGTGCAGATATAGACTATGTGGATATAGCTTATATGTGACAAGTGGAGATATCAACTCAATAAAGTTGCTATTGAAAAATTTTACATTGAACCATACATTAACTTGAACAATTTACTTTGTTACAACCTTTCTAAGTGTTTAACTCAAATTGCAACAAGTTAGTAAAAGACTTGAGGGTAATAAGAAAGTAGAGAAGGGAATACAACAAGTTGGTAAAGTGTAAGGAATATGTTACAACCTTCCTAAGTGATCAACTCAGGTTGCAACAAGTGATGAAGACTTGAGGGCGATGAGAGAGAAGAGAAAGGGAATCAATGAGTTGGTAAAGCGTAAGGAATACAGCAGAGTATCTAGGTGTATATATACTACTGGGGTATTCCTACTGGAGAATCTATAACGGCGGCTGAGTAAGTATGACATAGTGGCTGAGTAAACAATATAGGGATCGCA
Organism: Macrolepiota dolichaula; assembly: GCA_003315915.1. Classification (NCBI taxonomy): domain Eukaryota; kingdom Fungi; phylum Basidiomycota; class Agaricomycetes; order Agaricales; family Agaricaceae; genus Macrolepiota; species Macrolepiota dolichaula. The sequence continues at coordinate 5,586 of QFDT01003917.1, read as the reverse complement.
GGTAGAGAAGTAACGGGTCCATGACAAGCGGGGCGCTGATAGGAATGGATGGATATTATGGTACACAATAGCCCCAAGGGAATATAACATTACCCCCTTTTTATGCTCTGTGTCCACACAGTTACCCAACGATGAATTGTGCGAGGTCTTTCTTGGTGGGTCCAGCATAGAACTTGTCATCAACAGTGCTGTGTGTGATGAATAATTTGGCATGGTCCGGTCTTCCTGCGAACATGGCAATCTTAATGCCTTTCATGGTGCCCCAGGTGTTGGGCTTGTCAATGAGTAAGGTGGCGAGGATGTGGTCGACGTATTGCTTGTCAAGTTCTCCATTGTTGAGGAGTGTGGTGAATGTACTGGGGAATTCCCATTCCCTAACTTCCTTTGGGCCTACTCGTTCCGGTGCTGTCAGGAAGGAGAGCATGTTCTCGACTTCCAGGGCAATGGCAGGGATGCGTTGGATTTCTTCTTCGCCTTCTCTCGCCTCTCTTTCTTCTTTGTCCGTTTTGCCTGTCCTTCTGGCCTTCCTGCTTTCGAGCAGATATGGGTCTGTACCCATGAGGAGTTGTGCTAATTTGACGGCTCCTTCTTCCTTGTTATTACTGTCGTAGTGTATGAGGACCAGTACTTCGGATAGTATGGAGCATAGGGATAATAATTTCCCTCCGATGTCGGCGTCGATGAAGTCCTCTAGATCGACCTGTATATCTTCCACATGGTCGATGGCTTGGTTATGTCTCTTCTGTCCTCGGGTGGCTGCTTGGATTCACGGTGAGATTGTGGTTAGGACCAACTGTGCATCCTTCATTGCCGATTTCGCTGCCGACACTGCTTTCTGTATATTGGAGATATCGTTGACGCAGCCCAGCATTTCATCGATGGATGCTCCTTTCTTGTGTTCTGTGATCATCTGGGTGACCAATGAGGTGACTTTGTCCATGGTGACGTCTTGCGTGATGGAGTTGTGAGCTTGGGGTTCCTCAGTGTTGAGGAGTGAAGCGACGGATTGGCGGTCTTCAGTAGGGGACATGGTTCAAAGGGTGCGGTTGATGATGGGTTTTGACGATTTCTGCCCCCCTTTTAAAGGTTTTCCTTGCTCCGCAAGAGACTTCCTATATGTCTTTAGTGCTTCTTGTGCGTTTCCTAATGAGGATGCAGGTATCCATGAGTCGTGTTCATCCCCATAGCCTTTCCAGTGCACTAGGTACTGTGTTTCTCTGCCCCTTTTTTGTTCACCTCGGATTTCCTCTACTTCGTATTCTTCTTCTTCTCCAACTAGTACTGGTGGCGGTGGTGTTGGCGTTTCTTGCCCCATGTAGTTTGGTGTCCGGTGTGGTGTTAGCAGCGACTCATTGAACACGTTGTGTATGATCCAGTCTTCTGGCAGCTTTAGCTGGTAAGCTGATACTCCTATTCGCTCGGTGATTTGGAATGGCCCATATTGTCGGTTGTTTAGCTTCTCCATGGGTCTGTTGGTTTTGATGTTCGTCCCTTCGAGCCATACCCATTGTCCTATTGATAGTTCTCGCTGTTTTCCTTGTCTCCGGTCATGGTTTTGTTTTGTTTCGTCCCCTTTTGCTGTTAGGTGCTCTGATACTTCCTTTCTGATCGCACTCAGGTTTTGGACGAATTCATCTACCGTGGGTGTTTCTGGGTTTGCGGTCAGGTTTCCTTTCCAGGGGTGTCTTCCATAATTGATGTAGAATGGAGAGTGTCCGGTGGCGCTGTGTTGTTTGTCGTTGTACTGGAATTCTGCTGTTGCTAACCAGTCGGCCCAGTCGTTCTGTCGGTAGTTCACGTAGTGTCAGAGGAATGTTTCTACTTCTTGGCTGATGCGTTCTGTCTGTCCGTCCGTCTGGGGGTGGTACGCTGTGGATAGTCTTCTATTGATTCCTAGGGCCTTGCATAGGTTTTCCATGAATTTAGCTGTGAACTGTGGTCCTCTGTCGCTGATGATCACTCTTGGGACGCCGTGTAGCTTCCAGATGTGGTCCCTGTATATTTCTGCTAAGCCCTTTGAGCTTAGGGTCGTTGTGGTTGTGATGAGTCGGATCATCTTGGAGAACCTGTCGACTATTACTAAAATTGCGTCTGCTCCTTTGGACATTGGTAGTGGTCCGATCATATCAACTGTGATTTCGGTCCATGGTCCTTCTGCTGGGGGTATGGGGTGTAGTGGGGTTGTCTTCTTGTGGCGTAGTACCTTGTTTCTCTGGCAGCTGTCGCATCCTTCTACAAATCTCTGTACGTCTCCCTTCATTGTGTTCCAGTAATACGACCTTTTGAGGAGGTCCAACATTCTCTTTTGTCCTGGGTGTCCGACGTTGGGTGGGTTGTGATGTTCTGTGAGGATCTTCTCTCGAAGCTTTGCATCAGTGGGTATGCATATGCAATCATCCCGGTAGGTTATTCCGTCTGTGGTAACCATGCGCTCTGGTTCCTCCTTTAGCCATTTATATACCTGTCCGTCAAGTCGCCCGTTCCTTATCTCTGTGCTCCATTCCTCTTTAGGTGTGATCCGGTAGTTCTCGGTTCAGAATATTCGTATGGGCGGTGTCAGGTGCTCATTTCTGGTTCTTCTGACGAATAGGGACTCCTTTAGTAGGGTAACCTTCGGCTCGGGTTCTTCATCTCCCTGTGTCCTCCTGGATAGAATGTCTGCCTTGGTGTTTGTCTTCCCCGGGATGTGTCTGAGCGTGAAGTCGTAGTCTTGCAATCTGAGGTACCACCTGGCTTGTCGTCCATTGAGTTTTTGTGGTTCTTTGTAGTATTTCAGGTTTTCGTGGTCTGTCCAGATCTTGAATGGTTCTTTTGCCTCCAATAGGTATTGTCTCCATCGTTTGAGGCCTTCCATGATGGTGAGTAGTTCCTTGTCGTAGATTTTGTAGTTCTTTTCTGCTGGATTCATGGTTCTTGACATGAATGCTATTGGGTGCCACTTGTTGTGTTGCAGTTGAGACAGTACTCCTCCTATTGCATAGCCCGATGCATCTACTTCCATTCTAAATTGTCCTTCATCTTGTGGTAGCGCCAGTACTGGTTCCTCCGTTATTCTTTTCTTAAGTTCTTCAAACGCCTGTTGTTGTTCTTTCTCCCACATCCATCCCGCATTGCCCTTGACCTTGTGTAGCGGTGCTGCGATTGCGCTGAATCCCCTGATGAATCTTCGGTAAAAGTTTGTGAATCCCAGGAACGATTCCACTCCTTTGACATTTGTTGGGGTAGGCCAGTTTCGTACTGCTTCAATCTTCTCCCCCTCCATCCTTACTTTGCCATCTCCCACAATGGCTCCTAGGATCGGTATTTCCGTCGCGTCAAACATGCACTTCGTCCTCTTGAAGTACAGGTTGTGTTTTTCAGCTATTTCCAGGAATCTGCAAGTGCGTTCTGCTAATTCCTCCTTCGTTTTTCCAGGTATTACAAAGTCGTCCATGTAGTTGATTAAAATCCCTTCCTGTAGTAACTGCCTGAATACGCAGTTCATCATTCGCTGGAAGGTCCCTGGGGAGTTGCACATTCCGAAGAACATGACCATTGGTTCAAATAACCCTTCGTTCGTGACGAACGCCGCTTTCCATTCGTGTCCCTCCTTTATCCTGACGTTGTTGTATCCCCATATGATGTCCAGTTTGTTGAAGTATTTTGCGTCCTTCAATTTATTGATCACCTCCTCTATCAGAGGCAGTGGCGTTTTGTCCTTGATTGTGTGTTGGTTCAACTTCCTATAGTCCTGACATAACCTCTTGCTGCCGTCCTTCTTGGGTATGAAGAAGCATGGTGCTGTGTACGGGGATTTGGATGGTCTGATGCGTCCTGAGGCGAGGTTTTCCTTTACGAAATCTCGGAGTTCGTCCTTTTCCTTGACCGTCATGGGGTAGACTTTGGCGTTCATATCTTTGGGTGCTGCTTCTGTTAGGTTGATCTCGTGGTCCCACTCGCTTGGTGCAGGGAGTTTATCAAAGTTCTTTTTGTTGAATAGGTGGGTGAATCGTTGTAGGTAATGTGGCAGGTCTTCTGCTTTTGTGGGGTCGGTGGTCTTTTTGATGTTGTCCTCAGGTTCCTCTGTTTTTGTCGTTCGATTGTGGGTTTCCCAATTTCCGTGTTGTATCCTGCATCCTTCCGGGCATCTAGTGAAATTGATCCGTCCGGCCTTCCAATCTATTTTGGGGTTGTGTGCCATGATCCAATTGTGACCTAAGAATAGTTCCGCTGATTGTATGTCCGATATTTGCGCCTCCATGTGTTCCGTGTAGTTTCCAATTGCCATTTCAAATATGGCTTTCTCCGTGACCAGGTTTTGGGTTGTTCCATCTGCGTTGTACACCATCCTCGGGTTTTCTAGCAGTGTTGTGGGTAGTTGCAGTTCCTTTGCCGTTCGTCTGCCGATGCATGTGTCTGTGCATCCCGTGTCAATGATTGCTTTGACCTTCCTTGTTCCTGCCGTGGTCATTATTGCTGGTTTAATCAAAAGTTCTCGTGCTCCTTTTCTTCTTTGTGGAATGACGTATGATTTAGAAGAAGAGTTAGATACATGGGGTCTCGATTTCACACTCAATTGGACCCTTCGACAAAACCCTGCTCACTTTCTTCTTCGTCATTCTCTATCCCCCTGTTCTGGGATTTCTTTGGTGTCCTGCAGTTCCTGGCAATGTGTCCTTCTTTTCCGCAGTTGAAGCATCCTCCTCTTTTCTTCTTCGGCTTTCTGCATTCCTTGGCGATGTGTCCGTTGATGCCGCAGTTGTAGCATTTGGGTCCTCTGGATTCCTGTCGTCCTATCTCCATGGGTTGACCCATCCCTCCATAAGTGATACCGGATGTGGTGTGTCTGTCTCTAGACTCTGTTGACTCGTATCCCTTCCCAACTAATAATATTGCTTTGACCCATTCATCGTAGGTGTGGGGCATTCCTTCTGCCGGATATCCTAATATAGTCTTGATTATGTCCGGGCGTACGTTCCTTTTGAGAAGGAAAAGTGCGTGTGCGTCATCTGTGCGGGCTTTGATCTTGAGTACCCTGAACTCTACAAGGTAGTCGGCAGTATTCTTGTTCCTTTGCTTGAACGTTTCAATCTTCCATTCCGCTTCTGGTTGTTCCATGTGGTCTCCAAATGTGGATACCATCTCTTTCATGAATTCGTCCCAATTGACTGTATCGTCCTTGCCTCCCAACTGTGCTAGTTTCATTGAGGCAAATTGTCCTGCTGTTCCTCCTCTGAGGCGTGCCAATACTGCTGTGGCCTTGTTGTTGGCCCCTTCGATTCTGTTGAACTTCAAAAATAGCAAGGTGGCTCTCCACCAATCTTCGAATTTATTCCTGGTTCCATCAAAGAACCCTGGCTCCGGTACGAGCAATTTTCCGTGGCCTGCTGCGGTCGCTGCTGGTGCTATTTCCTGGTTGGACATTTCTTTGCTGTCTGTGTCTTCGCTTTCTGCATCGTCGCTTTCTGTATCTGGCGGTTCGTCAGCGTTATCATTGCCCTGTAATTCTTTGTCTGAGAATTCTTCCTCGGTGGTTTCTTCTTCCGATGAGGTCTCTTCTTCAGAGGTAGTCTCCTCTGCTAATGCTGGTGTTGGTTCCCTGGTCCT
>QFDT01003913.1:0-10281 GCA_003315915.1 Macrolepiota dolichaula | reverse complement strand
CAGTCATGCTTCGCCCCAATTACAGAGGTAACATTTTATATACAATAATGATACATCAAACCTCCCAATTTTTCATCCTCTCTGACCCAGTCGTCCTAGACAGAATTATAAATGTGTGTATAACACTGTATCATATCGAAGTATATATAGCAAATCCACAGGACTATGGCAGTGACCATCTCGAATGTGGAGGATAGGTCCTGAGGGGCGGTCGTATCGAAGTGTTGGGCTAACACAACATGTCACCAAACTCAGGCGGCGTCTTAAAAAAATTATAGTAACTCACAGTTCGTGCTGTCGTAGCCCCCGTCCCCGTCCCCGTCCTCGTCGTTGTCCCTCGACTGAGTTGTTCCAGTGTGGCTCTGTTAAATCTTAGTCTGGGTACCCCTCCTGAAATCCCTGCGAATTCGGTCGACTTCACAAAGGATGCTTCAATACTTCCAATTGTTTCTCTGAATTTTCGGCGAGCATTCAGGCTAAAGCCCAACAGTATCGATATGTGTGTATGGGAGGTATGGAGAAGAATTTGACTCACTTGACGAGCACAGAGATTGAGTACGTCCGTCCAGAGGAGAAGTGGAAGGCCTGTCCATTGCGATTAGACAATATGGTGGCCAGGGGCATGAAAAGCGTACAATGAAATAAGAAGTATGTGGGGCTGCAAGGTACTGACAAGGGGGTTCAATTAAGCTATACCCGGAAGGTGAAGATAATTCAGACTCACAGCAGTAAGACATGCTAGGACAAGAAGGCTTGAAATACGTTATTGTATTGTGTCCTGCAGTCACAGTGGACCACCGCTGAGGCTCACCTCGTCATTGCAGTCGTAGCCACTGTGTATCGAATAACTTGGTTGACCAGCGTACGTGTCAATCTATCAGAATTGAGGACGGCCGGTGTCGGATATGGTGCCCATTGCTCACCTCATACGACGGGTTCCTTCACTCTTCTTTCGTATATAATAACAAAGCAGGCTGGCAATCATGAAATCGGCTTTGAGGTGCGTGAGCTATATGGTATGCGGACATCAAAACAGACATTACTCACTGATAGCGCCAGCGATAAACAGGGGGGCTGGCCCGCCGGCCGTGGCAGTTCGTGACGTTCTCCCGAAACCAGTGACGAGGAGACTGAAGGTGGCAATAATGCTCAATAGGACCGGCGCGATGATATACAACTTCCTTTCACTGAAGATCCAGATTCTAATGGTAGGTGTACATGAGTGATGCAACTCCGCCAGGCAAAACTCACTTACCTGAACAAGAAAAACGTTTGAGAAAGCAGCGTAGATAAGCCAATGAAGATCAACTGCCAACTGAATGCAGCGATTCTGTGAGACAGGGCGGGCGTGTCACCCCAGCAGAGGACAAGGTAATAATAAATCGAATATGCAACGAGTATGAGGTGTGTCAAGTCGAGAATCCTGATCACATCACTCTTAGTCTATTTCATCTCCAAGTTTGAGTCTGACGCACCATAATAAAGCAACAAAGAGCCTGGTCCGTCGAGGATCGTTGGGAAAGTTCATATAATAATCATACACCTGAACTGAAAGAATGCCTTGAAAGCTGGATTTACGTGAGACATGAGGATAATAAGGTCATGTGCTAGCAATGTGGTTCTCACAAAACCGCGAATAATGCTGGAATTGACAAGTTTTTAGTGGGCCGTCTTGGTGAGGTGGTCGAAATAGACGCTCACCTCCTACAAGTATCGCCCCCTGTGTCGACGATAGAGATGGCATGATTGGCAAAGCGGAGAACCTCGGGCCAAGGATTTTTGGGGTATATACATATACCGTGTCTCAACTCACGGTTGACAGCAGGGCCAGAAATTCAGTTTTTGTGATAGAACCTTCTCATCCCGTGGGAGATACGGCATTCTCGCGGGGGTTTTATTTACCGTCATCAGTCCAAAGTCTATAGAGACCCCATTGGAACCTGGGCGTATGGCATTGAGCTCGTGGTGATGGCCGCAGATGCCTGTTGGGGAGACAGGTCAGGGAAATGGGGTGTGTCATGAATTGTTGCGTGGACGCAAGAGAGAATTGAGGATTGCCATATAAATAGATGTCGAGAGACCTTGGCACGGTAACCGCAGTCCACATTTGTCAGAATCTCATTCCCCTGATCAATTCCTTAAATGCGTGTGGGTGGATAGAAAAAGTGTCCCCTCAAATTTGATCATCTTCGTTATTCCCCAACGTACCTTTGCGTATGCCTGATATATTGTGTTATTACGCGTGTTGTTGCTCCCTTTATAAACATTTTTGAGACGCGCATCGCCTTGAACCAAGAGTCTTGGGTTCGATTTCGAAATATGCACGCACCCTCGTATACCTGCTGCTCCGCGCGTCTCGCGACGAAAGGGAAGCATCGCAAGATATGTTACATGCGAATGCGCATCGCGCTTGGAAACTCGTGGTATGTACGTCACGTAGCAATTTCCCCCGGCCATGTATCAGGGAATCGGTAAAGTAGCAGGCGAGCTGGTGGCACGACGAGCACAAGAATTCAACCCTCCCTCGTTCCTTGTTAGATGTCTCACCAAACAACCGCTGCGACCGAAGCGGGGGGTGAGGATAGCACTGCTCCAGCAACACACACTCTAATTTGGGTAGGGCAGCGGTAAAGTCCCCCGACAAGCTCCTTCGCAAGGGTAAGACACCCCCTTAAGTCACCCCAATTAGAGGGCCTTAGGCCATTTCGTTCATGCCACAGAAATGAGCCTTACAATACCCAATCAACTTAACAAAACATGTGCTCAAGCCGCTTCCCGAACACGACGGTCAGCGTCATTGGGCATTATTGGAGCCCTTCGACCGCTATTTGATCGCAAGCCGTCTGCTATTTGGCTCGCCGCATGAATTTCCCAATATTACCCTGTTGACCTTGTGCAAATTGGGTTGAAATTTGATTTATGAGTCATTCGAATACATATCGTGAAGATTAGTTAAACAAAACCTCTAAAAAAAGAAAATATAAAAAATACACATATCCGCGCGTTCTCAACTTGTCGACGTTACCGCAGACGGAAAAAACTTTTAGGCAACCACAACAGCAGCAGATTCAGCATAAGCGCCCTCTCCACCCATGCGATCGTACCACGCCTTGCCCTCCGTTGTAGGAGCGATGTATCCGGCACGGATGGTGAAATCACCAAATCGTTCTTCGGGTTGGCGCTCTTTCGCGTAGCGCTCGATTATTGGTCGAAGGATGGCGAGAATCTCGGGCTCGGTCACGGATTCTGTGGTGGGTGCTTTTTTGAGTATAAGCTCGAGTGAAAAAGGAGATAACACACCTCGGTAAATCTTGTTCAGGCGTTGCCCGTAATAGCCGCCTCCAAGGAGCATGGAATAGGTACCCGGTGCCTTACCGACAAAGGCAACCTCTGGATGGTTGTTAGTATGTGAATGAAAAAGAAAGTTGAATAAATCTACCTGCAACATAAGGGCGCGCGCATCCATTCGGGCAACCTGTCATGCGCATGACAATCGAGTCGTTCCTCAGACCGTTCTCCTCGCAAATCTTCTCGACCTTGTCGATCAATAACGGGAGATACTAACCAAACGCGTCAGTAAAAAACAGGATATCATCAGAACCGAGATACTCACCCGTTCAGACTCAGCCATCGCCAGTCCACAGGTTGGGAACGCAACACAGGCAGACGAGCTCAACCTCAAACCGCTATAGTTCAAGTTGTCCAATTGATACTTCGCCAATAGGTTCTTGATAGTATCCAGGTCCTCTGGTGGAATATCCGAAATCATCAAGTGCTGATTCGCGGTAAGCCTGAACGACCCCTTGAGTACTTTGGCAATTTCACGCAAACCGGTCTTGAATTCACGTCCAGGTTCATCCTGCACACGGCCATTCTCGATGAACATGAGGAAGTGATGCTTGCCATCCTGACCGACGTGCCAGCCGAAGTCGTCGATGTTGCGGTCGAAGGTATAGGGTCGAGAGGGTTCCAGGGGATAACCAAGGAGCTTCTCAACTTCGGCCTTGTACACATCGAGACCCATGCGGTCGATGGTGTACTTCAAGCGTGCATTCTTACGGCTGTAGGCGTGTACATGAGCGCTATCGTATAGAGAAGGTAACTGCACAGTTGACTCACTCAACGCGATTGCCGTGGTCTCTTTGTACCAACATGATCTTCTCGGCCACATACTTGCCCTGCTCCGCTGTACAGAAACCGATGATACTTCCAGTGCGAGGATAGGTCTTCTTGTTTCCGTGGGTAACACCCATACCACCACCAATGGCGACGTTGAAACCCTCCAACTCGCCGTCCTTGTTGACGATGGCAATGAAGCCGACGTCGTTTGCGAAGACGTCAACATCGTTAGTAGGAGGAACAGCAACGGCAATCTTGAACTGTGAAAGTTTTTAGAACTGGCGCCGTGGTATCGAAGGAAGCAGGCGTACCTTGCGAGGCAAATAGAACTCGCCATAGAGAGGCTCAAAGTCCTTCAAGGCTTCACCAGCAACAAGTTTCTTGTCGAGCCAGATCTCGTGGTAGGCGGTCGTGCGAGGGATGAGATGGCTGCTGACTTCTTTGGCGAACTCGTATACTTGGGCATGAAGTTTAGACATAGTGGGGACTGAGGAGGAGATAACGTTTCTGTAGGACAGTTAGTACTCGAGCTTACGACAGAAAAATCTTATAAGCATACCTGTTGACATCACCACAAGCGGCGAGCGTATCTAGCAATACACGATTAATATCCTGGATAGCGGGCTTCAAGTGTCTCTTGATAACACCGTGGAATTGGAATGTTTGACGCGTCGTGATCTTGAATGTTCCGGACCCGTGCTCATCCGCAATCTGGTCCATCTGCAGCCACTGCTGAGGGTTACAAACACCGCCTGGCATGCGAACACGGATCATGAAGCTGTAGGCCGGCTCCACACCCTGTGCTTGGCGCTCATCACGAATATCGCGATCGTCCTGCTGATAGATACCATGGAACTTGGTGAGTTGAGTATCGCTGGGTGCGAGGGCACCAGTGGTGAAGTCTTCTAAGCCTTCAGTGATGGTACCTCGGAGATATCCCGAGGCGGCCTTGATGTGCTCGTTAGTAATAGCCTCTGGTTCAGCCTCCGTGACCTCGATAGAATCGACACCGAGAGCTTTCCAGAGAAGAGGCTCCCAGATCTTGTAGCCAGTCTCTGAGCCATCTGCATCTTGGTCGTCACCCAACCCAAGGTTAGCTATGCGTTCGCCACCAAGCTTCTCCAAGCGGGCATCGAGATCCTTCGAGGGCTTGTTATAGTAATGAGCATCTTCAGGGCGAGGCCAGTAGTGGCTGTCACCCATACCGAAGACGGAGAACTTGAGCTTGTTGAACACCTTGTCGCCACGGGTTGTGGCTGCGTTCACAGTCTTGAAGAAGGTGCGGCCATTCTGGGGAGGCTCGCCTTGGCCTGCGGTTGAAGTGACGAATACTACATACTCCTCCTCGGCAAGGGTCTCAAAGGGAACAGAGTCCAGGGTGGACAGGGTAGTGGAAAGACCACGAGCCTTGGCTCTTCCAGCTAAGCGTTTAGCTTTCTTCTCTGCGGCACCTCCATCGGAAGCATACAGAATGAGAAGGGGAGGGGCATCGATAGAAGAGAGGAGATCGTTGTAAGATTGCTGGGCGCGTTGCTTTCTGGCTTCCTTGACGGTGTCGCCGAGGTTGCTAACAAGCTCGGTTGCAATCTGCGGTTTCGAGCGAACGAGCTGGGAAAGATGATTCTGGCGGTCGAGGAACTGCTTGAGGTCATTCTTGACGGCGTCAGAGTCCAGAGAGAAAGGTTCCTTGCCATCACGTTCTTTGCTCGGATCCCATCGGTAGAGGGGCCAGTAGCCAGCATCGACAGCGAGCTTGGTCTCTTTCAATACTTCAAGTGCGGTGGTTTCCTCTGAGCGATGGGGGAGGTATGCTAATACAACGCTAGGTCCATTGAATCTATCGGCCTCGATGAGTGACTGCAAAACTTGCGAGTAGGAAGAAAACACGGCAATGCTAGCAACATAGACGTCTCCATGGTTCATAGCATAGAGACCAACATCATGTTTCCTACGATGAGGATCCGCGTTGTTGCGAGTAGAGTAAGGTAGTGTATCGATGATGAGGATGTTGACATTGAGTCCGGAAGCAATGGCGTGGTGAAGACCAGAAGCGCCGAGATCATACGACCACGCGTCGGAACCAATAATCCACCTGGAAGTCGCAGGAAGGTGAGATTCGAGCGAAAGGATTTTGGCGGCAGCGGGATGATCAACCGCCGCATTCTCTAGAGACGCCGTAATATCTCGTGCGAGTTTCTTGCTCTTGGTACCATCATCCTTGGAGAGAAGCCACTTGCTCAGAAGCGCGTGCAAGTCTGAACTGGTACGTCCACTTCGGAGTAGGTCTTCGACGGCGACTACGAGGTCAGTCCGTGCGTCAATTTGACCACGAACACGTCCAAGCGCAAATTCTGGTGCTGTGGCAACCTGCCCCTGGCTAGCGACTAGCGAAGGAGAGTTGGCCACCTCCAGTCGATCACCGAAAACATGCGAGAGTATTTTGGTGTAGGCGGATTCATACTTGGGCACGACTGGTACAGCGGAAGCAGTGAGAGCGGAAGGGAAGGAACCGAGTTGAAGGCGAGTCGAAGACGAAACTGATTCGATGAGATTATGTATATCGGAAAGAGTGATGTCATCGACATCACCGAGAATGCCACTGAGGACGGTAGGCTGGTGTTTGGAGCTTCGGTGTTGGAGAGCGCTTACAACTTCGAGGTAGAGAGGCGTCCATTTTGTTGTCCATCGGTAAACCTGTTCTAGGACAATTACACGTTGGACGGAAGCAGGGATGGCATTAAGAAGTCGGGAGGGAGGAATAGGGTTGAGTAAGCTGAGGGCAACGAATGAAACACCTTCTGCTGCGATGGAGATATCCTGTCGTCCGACAGTGAAGATGACGGTTTGTGGTTCAGGGGAGCCGTGGACGATAAAGTCGCGTAAAGGACGCCGGATCTGGCTCAGGGTTTCCGCAGCTACGGCTTGATAAGCCTTGGAAAGGACGGTTACAGCTGGGTCATCAACGGCACTTCGGCTATTCGCACTGTCGCCTTCAAGGGTCACATGTCCACTTGGTGAAGAAGGGGACGCAAGATGCTTGGCGGCTAAAAGGAACGGAAGTATTTTGTCCGCTGGGAATATATCTATGGGTTCATCATCGTGGGAACTGTAGAAGACGTGAACAACGGCTTTCCGCTCTAACCGTGCTAATCGGGCCGCCAATAGAGCATTGTCGTGCGCTTGTTGGCTGGTTGAGGATAGGAGGAACCACGGAACGGCAGACCGGAGGAGGAGGACATCAGAAAGGTCATCGCGAACAGCAAGGTGCAAAACAACAGGTCGGGAGGAGAGTTCGGCAAGGTGGAGGACAAGTCGGGTGGCAACCTGTGAATTCGAGGTTGCCGTGAAGCTGGTAAGGTTGGCGGCATTACGAAGGATGGTGGAACCTGGATCTGCACCGAAGGGAACAGGAACCACGCGAGGAATATTGGTCGAAGTTCCAGCGAGAGAAGTATATTGCTGAGCGAATGCAGAAGTCTCAGGGAACGGCGGTTGCGAGTCGACTATGACATCGGAGGTAAGGTAGACAATACGGGCAACAGCAGCTAGCGCCTGATCGACTGCCATATCGGCCTCCTGATATACATCGGTAGTCAGCCGTTTGAAGTGGAAATCAGGGAAAATAAGTACATACCACAGAAGGATAGCGAAGTGGGGTTCAGGTAGGAGAGCAGAGGGCGAGAAGACCGACACATTGATATGATAAGCTCTATGAGCAAACATTCGCCGAGAGCACCTCATCTATTTGCGAGTATTTGCTAATTCTGAATTCTCAAAAAAAATGTTTAGATTATCTAATCCTGCAAAGCATCTGCACTCCCTTCGGCGCAGAAAGAGTTGTGTAACGCTGAGGTCACACGAAGGGAAAGTCTTCACTTAGGTCGTTCGAAATAAACACGAACTGCTAATCTCTTGTTTGGTAAGAGGCAGAAGACTTTCCCTTCGTGTGACCTCAGCGTTACATATTTTTAAGCATCTTTCCTATTTCTTCCTGCTTCGTTCTCAATACCTTTCGTCTCGTGCTTCAAGAAGGACTGGCCATCCCGATCGATTCACAAGACTACGTTACGATCAAGTGAGTTCTCATGTCTCAGTCGTACGACAAAGAATTAGCCCAGACCCTCGCGGACATCAGTGGAGCACTGAGAGAGGGGACTGAAATGCTGGGGGCAAGAGGCCCCGAAGCTGGCAATGCTCAAGGTGATCGTATACCGGTCATTGAGCAACGGGGTGGTCATGACCGCTCACGTCCGAGTACCTCCCATTCTGAGAGAGTGGTCGGAGGGAAAGGGAACGATGAGGTTCCCGAGTTCCATGCTCATGGTAGCTCAACCTCGCCCATGGCGACGCCTGGGCTGGAAGACCTCGGAGTTGGACAAGGTGCCAACTCCCCAACAGAGGATAAGTCGCTGGTCTTCAGTGGACGTGGGGACACTGGTTACAGTAGTCCCCACCAACCTACAAACGGTCGACAGTCACCGCTCTGGTCTGACTTAGAGGATGATGGGGAATTGGGCCCCATACCTACGCTTGAGACTGTAAACTCTGGGGACCTACAGCCCCAGCAGAGCATCGATGAATACATATTCGAAAATGTTGAACTACGCCGTAAACAGCGTGCCCGGCGTGAAAAAAGAAAGGAGTATATACAACACCTGGAGGATGAACTCAGGACCCAGAGGGATGAAATTGCACAACGCTCAGCCTCAGATCACCCCAGCAGGGAAGGTAGGGGCCCCTCAAGGCACTGGGCAACCTGGGTTAGTCCCTCAGTTCAACCGGGCATCTTCCCTACTCCCTAAGTCCAGCCAATTGAAGCAAGCTATGAGTGGACCAGCCGTACGGCCAGCAGCAGCTGTGCCAGCCATCCCTCACAACGCCAAGACCACAACTGGCGGTATAGGACCAACCTCGGGAAAAGGGAGCAAGTCCGCTCCAATCACCAGGTCGGGAAAACCCACAGGCACTGCCAACGTACCAGCCAATGATCCAGGCCTCATTGGCCCGGAATTATTTGATGAGGAACCAGAGTCAGACCATGATAGTGACTCAGATGGTACCCTCCGTGAAAAGAGGGAGGCACGCCGAAAGCACCGGGCTCAGTTGAAAAAGCTTCAATATCAGTCCCAATTCATCAAGAATGACCCGCCATTTGTCTACAAGGGGGAGGTGCAGGCTTCCACCTTTAAGAGATGGTGCCGTGAGATCCGTAACTGGATCCAGCGGGGATGCCTGTCAGAAAAGGTAGGCATTGAGCTGTCTGGGAAATACCTCAGTGGGAATGCCTACCGCTTCTATGAGCGTGACATACTTGACCTTGGGCGTCAGTATACACTGACTGAATACTTTGAGCACTTGTTTGACTATGTGTTCCCAACTGATTTCCGAATGCAACAACGGGACAAAGTTGATACCTGTGACCAGCGGGAGTGGTCAGTAATGGACTTCTTACGTCGGCTACATGAACTTGCCGACACGATTGGTGACTTAGAAGATAAAGACATAGTCTTGGTCTTCTGGAGGCGGTGCAAGCCCTGCCTCCGGTTTGAGCTCTCCAAGGAAGGTTTTGACCCATCACACCTTTCTCTGGCAGCCCTTGAAACTGCTGCAATACGCCATGAAAGGGCTCACTGGGTGGCCGAGGAGGAGAGCAGACGCTCTCAAAAAATACAACCAAGGGGTGGTAACTCCACTCATTGGACCGACATGATATTAGCAGGGTGGGCTCGCACCAATATGAAAATTATGTTAATTATCAGATTTGCCTAGCAATATCTGTGCCGATCATGGAGCTGGCAATATTGTATCAAATTGTAGGTACGATGTTGGATTATATTGACCGATGAACATTATATTGAGTTATCATAAATTCATTTTTTTTCGTGATGAAGTTCGGCAGTAAACACAAGTCAAACCTAGGCAAAAATTCTGTCTCTGTCTTGTATGTCCGACAACATCTGAGCCGAGAACAGCTTCACTGGCTGCGCAGCTAGTAACACCTATCATATTGCTTCTTCATGAACATAGGCCCAATATTGATCATGTCAGTACTGTATAGGTGACATGTCGTGTCACCGTGAGCGTCACACTGAGGTACGTATTCGTTACTTTCTTCCCAAATACCAGGTGGACTGAACATGACCACGAGGAGGGGGCCATGTT
>QFDT01003911.1:0-19248 GCA_003315915.1 Macrolepiota dolichaula | reverse complement strand
AGGGCCTTCTACCCATACACCCCCAATGAGGTCAAGCATCGCAGGCGCACCACCTCCT
Source organism: Macrolepiota dolichaula (assembly GCA_003315915.1). NCBI lineage: Eukaryota > Fungi > Basidiomycota > Agaricomycetes > Agaricales > Agaricaceae > Macrolepiota > Macrolepiota dolichaula. Next base: position 19,190 of record QFDT01003911.1, on the reverse strand, counting down.
CTCAGCTCAAAGTCCTCGAGACCGTCTTCCGCGTCGACACAAAGCCAAACGCGACTCTTCGCAATGACCTCGCTGCCCAGCTCGGCATGACCGCACGCGGCGTCCAGGTACGCATACCCCCTCCTACCTCCCACTTTCGTTGCCTAATCCCACCCGCCCACATCTAGGTCTGGTTCCAGAATCGGTTCGCTTTTTTCCCTTTGTCTTGTCGTGTCCGTCCAACACTCATTGTCCTTCTTACAGGCGAGCAAAGGAGAAAAATAAAACAAATAAAAAACCACAGAACACTGCGTCTGGCCTTGCCACCGGCTCAGCAGCCGGCTCGAGCACGGATTCCACAACAGCGAATCCAGATTCAAGTTTGAAGGATGAAGACGAAACGGACGTCGCCTCGCCCCCAGCTACACCTGGGGAAGATCAGTCAGAAGAGCTATTCAACGTGGACTCCCATACGAATCCCCAAGTCAACTCGCCCTCACCTGCGCTCGGCTCTCCCCCAAAACTCCACGTCTTGACCAACCCATCTCTGAGGCCTTCTTCGGCTGGCTCTTGGAAGCCAACACAATCCGTCGAGACACCCCCCGATAGCGCTGTTTTCCCTTCCCGACTCTCCCTTGCCGATATCCATTCGCAGCGACGCGGTTCACTCCCTGCCAATGCCTTTTTCCACCCCTACTCGACATCTACATCCACACACGCTCCGCGTTCCATCGACGCTTGGGGCCCCCTCGCTCGTAGACGCTCGGTTGATACAAGTCTTCAGCGCCTCGTTATGCACCCCTATGCGCAGCTTGCGCTAGCACGTAACGGTGCACTTTTCGGCCCGCGCTCACCCTCACTCCCGCACGTTGCTCGCCAGCAGTCCTTACCCGGTAGGAAACCCCTCCCGCAGTCACGGAGGCCAATCTTACCCCACCATCCTCCTCCGAGCGAGTACCTTGACATGCGACGCGCTTCTATGGATCCGCGGACCCTCATGCCGAGTCGGGCTGATGGTCTATCACCTTCGTCACATCGTCCTCTGCATTCCATACGCGCCTCGCTCCCTGATACAACATTATATGCTACGGCGCGGAGATATGCGTCGCCGATTCCAGGGCCTTTGCCCGCGCCCAACTTTACCTTTGGCGCCGCCACTGTTAACTCTCCAACTTCTGCCGACGATGAGCCGCCTTCTCCAGACTTGAGTTCCTACTCTTTCCCGCCAAGGGATGATGTAGTAGAGGATGATGATGTCATGTCATCTATTTCTTTTGAGGCACTGTCGAGATTTGGCTCTGCTGTCTCAATCGCCACTAGTGAGTCTAGCGTATTCAGCACCGCAGGTTTCTACGACATTGGTTCTGCGCCTGGAGAACTCGCGCCCGACCAGGAAAGGCGAGCATCATGGTGCGTCTAACTCTCTTCTAGCCTGGCATTTTGTGTTGATTTAACACTATTTTCTTCTCCCCTATGACAGCGGGTCCGCACATCATGCTCTGGTACCTAGCATGACGGCAGGTTTGGACGGCGCCATCCCACCACTCCAGTGTCCAGCACCTGTCAGAAGTGACGGCTACTTTGATGAGAATTCGACATGTAGGGTTCTCCCTCCCGCTGTCAACCATGATCTACAAACCCACCCAGATGATGTTTCTCCAGCAACATCTTTCTCTTCCCCAGCGTCTACCGCCTCACCAGATGACACTCCTGCCATCCAGACAGCTGCAACCCCTGCAAATGCCCCTGTTTCGAACATGAATGAGCTGGCCTCAGCGTTCCACACTTCGTCAGGGAAGCCTGGCCACATAATCGGCGGTTCACTTTCTCCCAATAACTCGGAAATCTTAAAACAGCAGGAACGACAGCTTACGCCAGGGCTGAAGGCTGCAGCTCCTAAAGCTGACTCGTTGTCCATTTTTGACGATTCTTCTGGATCTCGGGTGCGCGTTGCTGCCACAACCCTCAGCAACGACCATTCTGTGACGCCGGTTGTCTTGCCAGACCACGAAATTGCTGCGCAGTCGATGGACCAACAACTCAAAGTCCTCCCCTCCGGTCATGAGGTTTCACTAGTGCCGTCTAGGGATCCCACAGGTGGTCAAGGGGATTACGCGGCTCAATATGCCGACTTGATGGATGGTTACGGTTTCGGTGTTTCGCTCGCCGTGCTCGACGACGAATCGACGGTCCATTTAATGGGGCAGCACGAGCAAAGATCGAGTGTTGCAGGCAGCGACGTTATCACAAATACCGGAGCGAACATCAGTGTTGATGACTTCACCACCGCTGTCGTGGCATCCGTGCCTTACACCGGCGGTTTGAGTTCAGGAATCGCAATGAGCCAACAACACTTCGAAGTTAATTACGGCGTATGATGCTCTCAATATCACTAATCATAAAAATCGTCGCCTGGGTGTCTCCTTTCTATAGGCCCTCCCCATGTCTCGCCCGTTTATCCTGGTTGCGATTTCGTTTGTATTCCTCTTCTCCTGTTTACACGTTCTTTTTGGATTGGCCCTTCTCTGCTTACTTTTGGTTGTATGATAGTTAAGTTCGCTCAATTTGAGCTTTAGTTTCATGTATACTTTTTTCCCGACATCTTGTGGATATCTCCTTATTTGTCTCGAAAGACATTTTTCCTTCTTTCTTTTCATTTCTCTTTTAGGGGCGCACTTTTAAGGCTACGCCCTTCTGGTCTTCCCCTGCTCTGTTCTTGTCAACTGACACGCTTCCGTTGTAATCCCTCTCCGAATTTCCCTCCTTCGATTTCCCAGTCTGTTTCCCGCCGGTTCCGAACGCCCAAGTTACCTGTCCTTTCTTGTATCTACTCTCAAACCACTTACTCGCCTCCCTCTTCATTCTTGTTATCTACACACTCATTCATCCAACTCTGTTTTCCTTTTTTTTTCTTTTACTATACCACAGCTTTGTAATGATTCCCTTCACAACCCCCTATCCTTTCTCGGTGCTAATGTTAACCGATACTACCTTTGTTATCCTTTTCTGCTGGCCTCTCCGTTGGCTTGGTCACATCGTTACGGTTTTCTTGTTGGAACAGTCATCCTTGTGCTCAGCGGTCGATCTACATCCTTTCTTTTCATCTCCTGGGATACCCTGAAATCGGTTCCCCTGTTTACATGTTAAAAGCTTACCTTATAGTTTAGCTCTTTTGTATATCTTATTACTCATATCTACATCAGGGCTTCCTGCCCGCCACCTTCTAACCCTGGCTTCGAAGTTCGTAACGCCTACCCCACAAGATAGCAACAATACCTCAGTGGCTGACATCGGTCCGCATGTTCCCTCTCACCCCCCCATTCTTGAGGCCTTCCGATGCTGCAGGAGGTGCCACTTTTCTGAGTGGTTTGGGTTGGGTTGGAGTGGCTCGAAAAAATTGACCAGGCGTTCCGACGTCAAATCCCGGCGGATTGCCTGCGGCACATGGAATGTGTCTAGCAGGTTATTACTTTTCTCACTTTTTAATTCCTCGGTTTTACCTTGACTCACACCGGTATTCTTCTTCAACATCTAAATTCGCCTTATTGTCGACTTTTTCTCTCATGTTTTTTTTTCTTTCTTCTGTGACGGTGCCTCGGCTTCTCCGCATTTAGCCTTGTACAACCATTCAGATGCGTGTATAGAATGTCTCGCCTCTATTTGTTGAGAGCTGATGACAAATGCAGTCCGGTCGAATAAATAGATCTCATGAATTTACAAAAAAGGGGGAAAGAGAAGGTGGGGTAGAAGACAGAATGTCAATGGCTGATTCCTGGGCGTTCCGAGGCATTCTCACTGGCACCACACAAATTGGAACTCACTATGTACATATGTATACGCTCGCCACACGAACACCACCTCCCAGGGCGGGAAAATAACTTGAGCCCTCCTGATCACCCCGCATGGAACGTCGTAAATTGCAGATGGTCAGCCTGTCAAGCAGTCAGCTCAGCCACACCTAGACAAGGAAGCACATTGGCAGTGCAGAGCATATCCGATGAAATCGCGTTGGCAGTGGGGATCAGTGACCTGTGCCATACGCCCCGATAGTAATCTGTGTGTCGTTTTCATCTCAATAGGCTTTTGGCTCGCGCATTTCGTTTATTTAATATGTATTTGTGATCGCATCGGGAAGGGTATGGTGGTAGGGCGTCCGGACGGGATAAAGGGACCGGTATGATGGTCATCTGAAGTTGTCAGCCAATAAGATGCCTGGAACTTGAGTGAGAATATCAAGAGAAGCAGCTTGGGAAGCGAGGGCGTATGCGTTGCGCTTACGTTTGCGCGCCCTAAGCGAGTCCGTCCGATATGAATGTTATATTTGGCGTTCGAGAGAGGTGATACACTTAGCCTGGAGAAGGGGTAGGTGGGTGGACTGCATATGGTGTGGCTGTCTCGAGTATGTCTCTGAGATAGGGGAAGAGTTCTAAATCAGAGCGCTTTGGGGGGAGGGGGTCGCGATAATTTCGTGGAAATGATACTATTTCGATATGCTTTCGCTGAGCGCTGAGGGTTCGGCTTCAATGCCCGGTCAATCAAAATAGAGGCCTCGGTAAAAGCTGGTGTCGATTGGATGGATAAATGGTGTTAGTTACTATAAAAAGGCCTCGCATTGTATTGCTGGAGTCTCAGGGGTGTGGGTCAGGGGGTAATGCGAGATATGAGATGCATCGACAAAAGTGCAGAATCGAGTTAATGAAACCAAGGATAGCTTTATTCAGTTCCATGCCTCTCCAACAGTAGATAAAATTTTGCTTCCGATGCTTGCGACATAGTGTCCATAAGACCATTTGAGCAACTGCCGAGGAGAATCGTGCGTAGCGTCCCACTTGTGATACCGAGAAGCAAGTTTGGTTGAGAGAGCACCACATGCGGGTATATTTTGGGCACCTATAGCGCTGTTCGTAGCCTGCAAGTCCAGAATGTGTAGCTAAATATACAGTAGTTGATAATATATAGTAATAGCATTGTACCAGATGTCATCGAAGATATACAGTGTGGCGAGCATTATCAAATCAGAGAATCTGGCGACAGCTCGCAGAATTGCTTATTCTCGGTAATTATGGAGGGCATATGACCTTCGGCCTGACTGGTAGCATTACACGACTATGTTCGAGATGAGCCGAGGAACCTAGTGATAGAAAGGGAGCAAAGGGGATGCGAGTAGGCGTGGAGGCGAGGGCAGTGGTGTATCTGTGGTTATAAACATTAACCATACCACTTGCCTTGTGGACCACCCTCTTTTGGCCTTTGAGGAATGAGCGGCTCTGTAATATCGAAGACCCTGATAGCCTCCTGATTTGACAGAGCACGTACGGTTAGGTTATGTCAAGAATCATGCGCAGAGAGGCGTACCTGCCAGATCTCTTCATCGAATTCAATGACTAGTTGCTGTTTTGTCAGACCATTAGCATAATCCTCGTCGCTGGGTGGAGCACAAGCATCTAGGGATTGTATCGTATCAGTAAGAATTAGGGGGGTAGGGAAGGTCGATAGCCCACATATGACTGGTTCAGCATTTTCGACTTCCCACGCGACCTTGCCATCCCTGATGAGGAATGAGAGGTAGAAAATGTTCTCAACGGATTGGGCGAAGTCGTTGGGATTAATAACAAAACGAAAGAGATTGACTGGGCCTAGTTGGTCCAGTATGGCCTTCAACTATTCAAGATAATTATTACCGCCGCAAAGACCAGAGACTAGAGACATGGCATACCACAGAGACATTCTTGGTAGTCTCATTTGACGACTGATGTATATCGTCTTGTTTGACATCCATAGGCTTGGTCTCGGGAGCATCATCCTTTTGCTGCCTCGCGCGCCTAGTGACGTTTCGAACCTTCTGTTCTATTGAGAGGGGTCCGAGCCTAGGATATTGTCAGTAATTCAACGGTTGGGGTCCTCAAACTAACATAAAGGTCAACGCAGGCGCACGTCTGCTTTTTGCCAGCGCAAGTCTTCCAATCCGGTCCCAATCCCAATTTGAAGTTTCCACGTTATACTCTGAGCTATCCTCATCGTCCCCTGCAGGAATGTTCTCAGGTTTCAAACCTCCGCTCATGAAGTTGCGAAGTTTTGTAACAAAGTCATCCACATCAAAGGACCCCGTCCCTGACTTCATCGCTCGAGCTTTTTGTGCTCCCATATTCGATGCCATGAGCAGGAAATGGGAGTCCAAAGTTGCTTCCGAGGGACCCATCACTAGCATCCCATTCAGGACGGGCCAGCCACAGAAATGCTGGAGTAATCGCATACCTTTCGTAAAGAGCTTGTCAGCGTTCTCAAGCTGTTCTCTCAGCTCATCTGTGCCCAATCCTGTCGGGTTTCCTTGATATTCTAAGGGGGTTATATTATTCAAGTGTTTTTCTAGTAGGTGCCAGCAAGAGATTCAACACCTTCTATTTTACTCGCGAGTTTTCGGTAGTCCTGTCGCAGTGTGCGCTTTTGCTCGAGATCCTGGTCAGGATCAAATGCGAGACCTATGAATGGATACCTCAGAGGCTTATCTTCGAGTCTAATGGTGAAAGGACATACCATCATTTTCAATATCAGACATAACTTCAATAAAGAATGCGTCGAGTGGGGCATAATGAGGTCACGACGTGACGCGTTGTGGCTTGTTTGGTTTGTCGCGTCGATGTCTAATTCGAGAGTCCTTCTTAGCCACATTCAAACCCTTGCACATAATGGCAACAGAACATAATTTTGGGGTGAATCTCTTCCCTTATGTACGTGGTATTGGGACTAACCGTGTCTGTAGTACAGCAGGAGTGTGCGAGCCAAATGCCACGGTCCTCCGCCTTGCAAGGTAAACTGCGTTTATTTGTCTCCGAAGAGAGCCCGTCTTACTAGGAAGAACAGGGTACGGCACTCGCTGTCGGTACCTTACGTTACGGCCAAACGATCCTCAGCCAATATGGCGAGAACATTGAATGGCGTCACTGGTATGTTTTTTCGATGCCTCTTTGGTTCTGAAATGAAGACGTATTGCCAGGGGTTGTGTAACGCCTGATATCCTCCGTGGACTTGCGGCGGTCGACCTTGTTCAAGTCCCAGGGCTTGCAGATTTGAGGTCAGTCGCGTCCTTTCTCGAGTTTTTATTGAATTTTCATTCGTTTTACCCAGTGCTGGTGACCAGGCTAAAGTCCGTTTAGCCATTCAGCTGCGACGTCTTGACCCGATCGATGTGCCGGAATCTGCTAAGCCCAAACACGACCCGCCTATCGATCGTGTCGCTGTTCCTCAGGACTCCCGGAAAAAACGCAAAGCAACAGAGGAGCCCCCACAGGCCTCAGCGTCTTGCGTTTCCCTTGCACCATCACCGATAACCTCTCCCGTTATTGAAATCGTTGATGATGTGTCTGAGGATGATGAAGTCATCGAAGAATTGTATTGTACCTTGGCCACAAATGTAGTTGGTTTACAATACTACAAAGGTAAAGTATTTTATCCATTTATCGTTCATACTTGAGGCTCAATATCGAGTGAAGGGCTGGTTGGACCGGGGGAGGAAGTTATTCTGGTTCGGGAACCTCAAAATGTTTATGATGCGTAAGTGGCTTTATTCGTGGCAATGAGGACGCTGTTCATGTGCAGTAGAAATGCTATTCAAGTCAAAAACATTGGGAAAATTCAAGTAGGGCATGTTCCGCGCAATGTCGCAGCAAAGCTTGCCCCGTTACTTGATCGAAAGATTGTCACCGTCGAAGGGGTGATCACTGACGGTAATAGTATGTGTTGTAACCCCTCCTAAACAATTCAAGACTCATGCCCTTGCTAGTCGGACGATCAAAAGGATACACGTTATCAATGTAAGTGTGCAATCTTGAAATCTGAGCAATTATAAACATTGGCTGCGACAGGACCTTGAAGATATTTGGCGCTGTAGATAAACGCGATACTCTTGAGCCCCAGTTAGTTTGGGCGACTCCAGGGCAGCGTGGCTTCTCTTCCAGAAATAAACGAGCAGCCGTGTCCAATTCTGCTGTGACCACATCGAGAGGTGCGGGCTATAGCTCCGCGATAGGTGGTAGTTCTTCCCACAATGTAAGTGTCACGAGATACCCCTCGATGAGTCAAACACCTGGCATTTCGGCTGCGCAACAAGAAGCTATGAGAAAGCAACAAGAGGCCGTTCTCAAACAACAAGAGGCCCTACGCAAGGCCGCCGAACTCAAGGAAATGATTGATGGATTGGAAAAAGTAGATGATGACGGTCGGCGAAGTTCTCTGTTAGACAACCTCTGTTCGACAGAGGATATTCTCAGCCTACCACTACATCCTGATCCGCCTGGAATCAAGAAAGGAAACATGAAAGTTGACTTGCTGAAGCATCAAGTAGGTAGTGCATTTTCGGGGCTTGTTGAGGTGCTCATACAGTGAGCATAGTCCCAAGGTTTGCAATGGTGCATCGACCGAGAACACCCAGTCTTGCCATTGAAGGAAAGCGATAAGCCCGTCCAGTTCTGGCAGTATAGGACTGTAAATGGAAAAGTGTGACTTCCACAATCCGTCCTTGGGGCATGACTGATTTTTTTCTATTTTAGCAACCATATTATTTCAATCGTGAGTCTATATTGCCCATCAATTTTTGTGTCTGAAATTGGGCTCGTGAAAGTGGCCACCAAGACCCCTCAAAACCAACCTCCAGTACTTGGTCGTGGTGCCCTATGTGCCGATGCTATGGTAAGTAGAATATGATAGCTTCCCAACTACTGAATTCTGGCTGACCTACTATAACAGGGACTGGTGAGGAGTTGTGAGATTGCGGTTTCATTCCGGATTCACTTACGAAATACCAGGGGAAAACGTTGACTATGATTGCTTTAATTCTCGCTACAAGGGGTGACGAATCCCCCGGAATATCCAAGACAAGTCTTATTGGTGGGTCACCACCAACTGTGATTGATGTCTTGTGGCACCGCGCTCAATGGATTTGTCTAGTCTCCCCGCTCTCAATTATCTCTAACTGGGAAAAGCAAATCGAGGACCACTGCGTTCCCGGAGCTTTGTCGTCCTGCGTATATTACGGTAGCAATAGGAATATGAGTGCCCGGGATCTTCAGAGGTATGATGTTGTCATCACGACGTATCAGACGATCACAGGCGAGCTTGGGAGCATGGACATGAAGGGGGAAAGTAGAAAAAAACGTAAGACGGAACAAGCTTTGTTCGACGTTAACTGGAAGGTGGCTATTTCAATCCGGTTCACCGAACTAAACTCACGACGCTTGTAGCGTGTCATCCTGGACGAAGGGCACAGCATACGTAACCCGAAAACGAAAATGGCCAAGTCCGTCTGCGCACTCAAGGCTGAACGACGTTGGATCCTTAGTGGAACGCCCATTGTGAGTACTCACTCTCTGTAGGACGTTACGATGCCCTAACGTCCCGGCACAGATCAATTCACCCCGAGTAAGGAATCGCTCATACATCCTTTTGCGCCCATATTAAATACCATTTAGGATCTAGGCTCGTTGTTGACCTTCTTACAAATTTGCCGTCCCCTCGACAATGAAGACTTTTTTAAGAGATTGCTTCTCAGGCCCCTCAAGGATGCATTGCCATCAGGCGTTGAGTTACTAAGCGTAGGTGAAGGAGATATTCCTCTTGTATTGTAAACCTTAAACACACATCAAAGGCGCTGATGAACCAAACTTGCATTCGGCGGACCAAGGAAATGCAAGACAAGGAAGGCAATCCTCTGATACCCCTACCGCCGGTACGATACTCATTGATAAGTCTGTGCCATGTACATTGGGACTAACTACTTTTTCTTTAGGTTGAAATGATCAGAGTACCCGTCACCTTGCATGACGAAGCTAAGGTGAGAGTATGCTTTGAATCTATGGTTTGTGTATGCTCACACCGAACACCAGAAACTTTACAGTCAAGTGGAACAATTATCAAGACAACGATTCGAACGTTACATGAACAATCAGGAAAATACGAGCTTTGTACGTGGAACATTGTCTCCACACGACTCTTGTTCACCGTCCCTCAGGCCCAATCTAATATCTTAGGAATGCTCACTCGCATGCGCCAATTAGCATTGCATCCGGGTCTTCTGCCCTCTAATTACCTCGAAGAACTGCGTCAAAGGGAAGAAAATGGTGAACATCCTTCCCGCCCAATTGCACCTTTAACTTCGGAAGAGAAACTTCGTCTTCAAGGTATTTTAGCCCAAGCCATGGAGGACTGTGAAGAGTGCCCAATTTGTTTTGACATACTGAACAACCCGAGGGTAACACATTGTGCCCACATATTTTGCCTCCCGTGGTAGGGTCGTTCGTTTCTATTAAATGGAACCCACCTAATGACTCTCCTTCAGCATCTCAGAGGTTATATTAAGGGATCATAAATGTCCTATGGTGTGTTTTTGACAAGTACTTGTTTTAACCTCACCAATCTTGCTGCGGAAGGACCGACGTTTACTCTCAATGAATGAATTATTGGAGCCCCCACCACCTACTGATCTTACGCAGAAACCCGTTCGTGGCAGCAGCCCTGAAGAGGCTACTGGTATCCGTGCTGGTTCATCAGCCAAGGTTGACCAACTCGTTCATCTGTTGAAGCTGACTCCGTCATGCGAGAAATCACTTGTTTTTTCCCAATTTACGACCTTTCTTGACAAGGTTAGCCATGTTGCCATGACCAATTTCACTATTATTCCGACACTGATTTCGTTAGATCGGTGAAGCCCTGGATGCAGCCGGGTATGCATGTTGCAGATTATGTTGTAGAGGATTGTTCTGATTCCCGGCCACAGCATAGCATATGTCCGCTTCGATGGCCAGATGTCTGCAAAAAGACGCCAAGAAGCTATTGCTCGGTTTTCTGTCCCAGTAAAAGATAAAAACTCGTTGCGCTCGTATCCACAGCCGGCTAGGACCACCCGACCCCGCAGAAAGGGAAAGGGAAAGGGAAAAGCCAAGCAAGTCGACAACGATGATTTTGACTACGATGATAAGGGTGACGCCGACTTTGTTGATTTGTCGGAAGCAACCGAATTCACAGGAGAGGAAAATCCTCGTATCATGTTAATCTCTCTGAAGGCTGTGAGTGGGTATCTATAGGAGACAAATCAGCACTGAAGCGATTTACGCAGGGCGCTCTCGGTTTGAATCTGACGGGTAAGTAACCAGTATCATACTGTCAAGTCAGCGTCAACTCATCCACCTGAAGTGGCAAACAATGTTTATTTGTGAGTCATTTTCACTGCGATTTCAGACACGTACTGATACTTGATCAGGATGGACCCGTAAGTTCAGTAGAAATAGAAATGTGACAACTCGTGCTGATAGACGCGCTAGTTGGTGGCAAGAGGGCATTGAATCCCAAGCCATTGACCGGGTTAATAGAATCGGGCAGAATAAGCCCGTTCATGTTTATCAACTCATCGCCGAAGACACCGTCGAATCAAAGGTGTTAGAGATTCAAGAACGCAAGAAAAAGCTGGTGCAGCAAGTATGTACAGACTTCGCGCCCGCCGTAGCCCACCTTTGACACTCGGTATCAGGCATTCTCTGGCATCAAAAGAAAGGAGACGCAGCGTCACCAGCGTGAGGCAAGACTTCAAGGTGCCGATATTTTCCCTGATACCTTGTGGATTTCAGCCTAAACACGAGTTCCTTTAGATTTAGTGGAACTTTTTGGTATTCGCAGGCAGAATGAAGGCACAGGCAGTAATTGGGTCGGTGCTCAGTGCTCAGCGCTCAGTGATCACACTCCAGTACTGCCCCGCTTCGCGCGGAGAATGACCTGATTTTATACCGTAGATGACATTTACTCATGTCCTCCCAATGTGTTCTTGTGTTGATTCTTATGACTCGACTTTGACTATCATAATATAATGGACCCTAATATTTCCTTATAAATACTACGAAACAAGATGTAGTATCTCCATCTCTCATCCTCATGCCTCAACACAAGATCACCATCGAATCCTTCTCTGGTCGCATACGACTCATCCCCCCAGACCCAGCACTAGATGAGATAGTGGCTGTCTATAGGTCACACCCCAACACGCTGAAACACTTGCGCGTTCTCCCCAATAAGATCACAGCAGAGGAAGTCCGTGTCCGTCGAGAAAAACGTGCGGAGGACCCAACATTAGTGGACTTCTATGCCTTCACAGTGGGACCAGACGGAAATTTGGACGAATTTATTGGTATCACCGGTATTTTCAGAATCGATAGAGATTTCAACTCTTGCGAGATCGGAATCTTGGTCGCACCGGAGAGACATGAGGCGGGGAACGGGACAGAAATGCTGTACTGTGTAATGAAGTGGTTATTCGAAGAGCGGAACATACACCGGGCGACATATGAGACCGCCGAGGACAATATTCCAATGCAAAGATGGTTAGAGAAAACGGGAATACGGTTGGAGGCGGAAAAGAAAGAAGCTTGGCGAGCGATTACGAGTGGTGTGTATGAAGATGTGAAAGGGTATGCGGTGTTGGAGTGGGAGTGGCGGGAACGAGTCAAGGCGAACTTAGAGGCTAGGATCCAGGCACGGTGGGGTCTCTAGAATTATCGAAGTTCAAATTAGCACATATACTCTTTAGACCTCTTTTTAAACGGAACTCGATTGATTTACAAGAGTTGATACAACAAAAAGGACGAGTGGTGTAAATTGGCTATCCGTTGATCTGCTCTTTGTGAGAAGTAGTTTGCACGACGACAAATCATCCGCTCACCTCAGTCAGGTAAGCAACCGCAACGATACGGGCCCGAGTGTTCAGGCTTAATTTCATCTCGCTGATCTCTTTATCCACTTCCTCCATGAACCTTGAAATACCCTCAATGCGCAGTCGTGTGTCAGATTAGGGCGAAACGCACTGAATGATGAAATCAACGATCTTATGCTTGAGCATGGTCTCTGTATGCGTATTCGTGATTAGGAAGGATATATCATAACCCTAAACTTCGAGTCAGGTCCACAGCTAGTACAGTAGAGGCAGAACATACCGGGACTGGCTTCCGTCGTAGGACGATAAAGTTCTCCGCACGCTGCATCATGAATCTTGTAAATTTATGGCATATGATATGTTCGATTTCATCTGCTTGCTTGATCTTGATGCTCAGTCTTATCGAGTTCACCGAGGGCTCAATCAGGACGCGTTCATTCTCATTACGGGATATCACTAATGGGTTCAACAGCACCTCCTTGGATGCTCTGGCGAACTGCTGAGCAAAAAAGATATTTGATGTGTGTGAACGCACCTGGTCTCAACTTCTGGTTTGTTGTGGCGCTCAACAACCTGATGAATAGTGTGAGTGCTAGATATGTTTCTGTCTTGTTCATGTACATACCTGAGACGAGAAGTCTTCAAGAGTCAACGCAGCAGTCAGCGTCGAGCGAACCGCCGCAAGATACGGGCGTAGAACGTTGGACTAATGCGATTAGCAGGTAGCTATGTGGGCTGGTAATAAACCCACCATGTTGTATATTAGTCGTGGAGATCGACGACGAGAGAGCCATCACTTAATCAGGGCAGTCAGCGGAGTTTCGGCATTTCGCACTGATTGGACACAAGCGGCCCTCACGCGTCTCGAAAAATCTTTTCAACTTTGTTCCTTCCTTTCCACACACAAATGGCCGTCGCAATTGCACTCTGGTCTGTCCGACGCGTCGTTTCAAATGTATTAATCTGACTCGTACTATAGGAGTTTGGATGTAGCCCCGGGAAAAGAGGAAGTCGTGATTCCTCAGGCGGACGTTCGCATTTCCAACGTTTCCTTGGGAGAGAAACTTGCAGACCAGAATGCTAGGACTGTAGTCAAAGTCACATACAGCAAATTGGGCGGAGAAGATAGTGATGAGGAGGATGATGAAGAGGAAGAGGAGGAGGAAGAGCCCACCTCTAGCTTTGTTCTTTGTGCCCTTACTGCCGGAAAAGTACGTTTTCGTACGCGCTGTTGGCGCGTTAATATTATAACATTGTTCACCACAGATCGAGAACGCTCAAGTAAACATCATATTGGAAGAAGGCACTGCTTATAAGTTCGAGCTTATTGGGAAAAAGTAGATCCCACCTGTTTGTCTACCGTGTAATTACTGACCTGCAAACTGTAGCCCCATTTCCTTGTCGGGAAATTATATCGGTACGCCCTAAGACCGTCCGCTCTTGCCTTCCCATTCCTTACGTGAACCAGATCAGGTCAACACCGACCAGCCTCCCTTCGATGAGGACGAACTTGATTCTGACGAGGAAGATGCCTATGACCTACGCGATGTTAGCTCAGATGTTGAGATGGATCCGACGGAACTTGATGATGTTGAGAGTGACGAAAGGTGATTATTAGCTCAATTTTCAGTAAGTTTCATATTGACGTTGTATCACCAGCCGGTTCGAGGAAGTTGAGGAGGAAGCTCCTAAAGCCGGGAAGCGTGCTCGCGAAGATGATGCCACAGAAAAAGAGAAGCCTACCAAGGCCGAAAAGAAAAATAAGAAGTTGAAGAAAGACGATGGCGAAGCAGTTCCCACTGGCGGGGAAGAAGTCAAGGCCAAACCTGTAGAGGACAAGAAGGACAAGAAGAAGGACAAAAAGGAAAAGAAGAAGGACAAAGAGACCAAGGGTGAGAAGGAGGTTAAAGAGCTTGCTAGTGGCCTCAAAATACAGGACCACACCGTCGGCACAGGACCACAGGCTAAGAAGGGTGATAAGCTCCAAATGCGATATATTGGTAAACTCGTGAACGGAAAAATCTTTGATCAGAATACCAAGGGAAAACCTGTGAGTACTTGTTTTTCTTATCTTTGTAGTCCGTAAGTAACTTGCCTTAGCTCACCTTTAGGTTGGGAGGCGGTGAGGTAATCAAAGGTATGTCTAATACATAACATCTATGAACTTGGCTCATTTTTCACGAAGGTTGGGACGAGGGACTTGTTGGTATGCAAGTTGGGGGCGAACGCACACTGACTATTCCCCCTAAACTTGGTTATGGCAAGCGCGGTGCGGGTAAAGATATTCCACCGAACGCGACATTGAAATTCGGTATGACCACGTTTTGTCTATTTTGAGGATACTTTCTTACTTTTGAACAGAGGTTAAACTCCTAGGCATTAATTAGGCGATACCTTCCCGAGCAAAAGTAGATCTTTATGAAGTTAATGTTTTGATCTAATCATATTCCCGAATCAAACCTGAGTTATGCTGAATAGGATGACTACTCAAACATTACACATGTATCACAGAACTATTTGTTTTCCACCCATTTTGCACTATCCCATGCAACCATTAGACGTCATCATTCCTTCTGGAAGGTTGGTCGACAGTCTGTGGGATTAAGCCAAACTACATTGAAGCTTGAAACTTCGAAACTTTGTGTCGGTCCGGCTTGCGTGAGCACTATTACGGTTGAACGGGGGAATGTCTGTTAAAACGAGAGATCGATCTGGTTACCAGATTCTGTGAGAGATATCTCACTGCGGATCCCTCCGGAATTCAAGAGGATGTTCCATTATAAAATAGGCGGGTTGTAGTGGCACACCACCATGGCATCTCCTCTACTCGTCGCCGCTACTTTCGCGTTACTTTTCATCATTCACCGGGTCGTCGGTGCTCTGAGAATCCTCCACTCCGTAGGGTGCGTCGTTTGTCGGCCTTTCTTTCATCTGCTGTGTAATCCGATCCAAATCCAAATGAAGGTACCTTCCTGGTCATCGAACAGTTTTCGGATTTGGAAGCCTCTGGTTTTGGGTACTGCCCCCAACCAAAGGCGTCAAACTCGATAGGAACTTTGTGTTTCAAGAGGGTCACGACGGTGTGTTCTCCTGTGTCTCGCATGAGTTGAGTTTATGACAATATTCCTCTAGTCTTCGAGCAGGTTGGATGGGATGCTTATTCTTCTGTCTGTAACTTCCCTCTCTGAGTCGGTGCCCCATACACATACTAGTTTTTTCATCCTGCAGATAAATTTCTGGCCTTCCCTGCGACTCAATATCTCTGTAGCCGATGCCGCAGCTATCAAGGTAAAAATCTAGAATTGACATCATTTGAATTTTGCGCAGCGGTGACACCAGACAGGACTTTGCCACCACTCGTCGATTCCCCAAACCACTGGACGTATACAAGGCTATCAACCTCTATGGAAGGAACATAGTAGCATCTGACGGCGAACTGTGGAAAAAATATAGGAAGATTTCGGGACCCTCGTTCTCGGAAGTGAGTCTTCCCAACCGTCATGCCAAGGTCTCAGTGTTATCTTATTGTTACCAACAGAAAAACAATAGGCTGGTCTGGGAAGAAACTTTACATATTGTGGATGACTTGATCGATAATGTATGGGAGAATAAAGATGCGGCCGTGGACCATGCAGTTGATATCACTCTACCCGTGAGTCTGCATGGTCTCAGAATTTTTTTGTCAACTCAACCTTTTACGGTCAGCTTGCATTGCTCGTCATTGGCACGGCAGGTAAGTAATCGTACTTTCATGATAACCACGAGTCACAAGTTGTGATTACCCAGGTTTTGGCCAGAGTATGAACTGGGAGGACAACGCCAATGAAAAGCCGGGCAATCACCAGCTTACTTTCCGAGAGGCTTTGCATGTCGCTGCTTCTGAACTTGTTTTCAATTTCGTTCTACCCAATTGGATTAAATCCATCCCGCACCCGAGGCTGAAGAAGATGAAACTGGCGACGGAGGAACTCAGAGTTAGTCTTGTCGTGTGTCCTATGTTGAATAGCCCCTGGCTGAGACAAAATTCTGTCCCCATAGGCATATATGCGCGAGATGATCAGGGACCGCCAGGCTTCCGAAGTGCAGGATAGACATGACTTATTCAGCAGTCTTATACACGCCAACAAGGAAGAGCTTGAAGGGATAAGCCTTGTGGAGGAAGAGCTGATGGGTATGTATCTCTGCGCGTCAATCATGAGATTCAAAGCTGAACTTTATGTCAGGAAACATTTTCATATTCCTGGTTGCGGGGCACGAGGTACTGTATGGATCACCTATCTGGATTACGATGCTAAGATCGATTCTTGGAGACAACCGCACACACACTCTCTTTCACCTTCGCTCTGTTGGCTTTGTACCCAGAAATTCAAGAAAAAATGCTAAAACACATCCGGAGCATCATCCCGAACGGAAGGAGACCTGTGAGTCGTATATTGAATGAAGTAATGACTGTTACACAACTCATTGGGTAGAAATACGAGGATATGAATCATTTGACATATGTCATGGCGTAAGTATGATGAACAGCCTCACCCTCAATACTGATATGTCTTCCCAGAGTTTACAATGAAACTCTCCGATTGTTTTCACCTGTAGGTGTCAAACCTGCGAAGGAATGGCGTATGGTTGACTTGCGGTCGCTCTCAGGTCTCAGCAGTCTCCAAAATGGCACCAGAAGATACATCGATAGTGGTAGGGAACTGTTTCAACGACGAAACAAGAAGGATTCCCATTCCCAAAGGAACACATATCACGATCAATGTTCCAGGGGTGCAAAGAAATCGTAGGTGATACGTCTGTGTGCCGATCTTCATCCAACCTTTCATATTTAGCGAGATACTGGGAGAAGCCCAACGAGTTCGTTCCGGAGCGGTTTTTAGGGGAGTGGAATAAGGATGCCTTGGTTGCATTTTCCGTTGGTACGTTATCAGGTTTAGTAACATAGGTGCTATCTGAGGTTATCGCAGGACCACGTGCTTGTCTCGGAAGAAAGTAGGTTTTAGCTTCTATTCCTTCCGTGCTTGGGATGAACTTGGTCGATTAGATTCAACGAGACGGAGGGTGTGGCGGCTTTGACTTCTATGATAAGTCGATACAAGATCGAGCTTCAGGATGAACCGCAGTTCATGCATGAGACATTCGAGGAACGCAAGAATCGGATCTTGACCACCAAGGTGGTTTTGACCCTCTCGTGAGCAAATTAATTTAATGACCCCATTTTTCGCCTCACACCCTGTTTTAGACCGAAACATTGTCCTCTGGTTTTCCGAAGACGGTTAGACTAAGGAGATACCTCTTCATATGACAAGAACTTTTTTGGATGTATGTAATAGTTTGAGAATCGGTTGGCCGTTATGATCTGAAAGAACTTGTAAATATGATTGAGTAAAGCGACATGTAATTCATCTGTACATGAAGAGCGATAAATCGCTGAATCCGTGGAACCGGTCACCAAATACATTCTCACCTGTGAGGCGGGAGCTATGCGTATAAATAACGAGTTTCATCTTACGAGTGATATCTACGACAAGCGTCCCGGAACAACTGGGTGGGAAGCAGACAGACCACCATCAACTGCGAAGTTCTGGCCATTAACATAGCTTGAATCATCTACGCCGAGCTGATTAGCCCATATTCACGGGAATAAGAATAAATGGGTCGGTACCGGAGGCCAAGAATAACGCAGCATTAGCAATTTCTGGCGGCGATACGTTAGTTAGAATCATGTATGCGAAAATGAAGTAATATCACCTTCCGCGACACCAAAGCGTCCGAGAGCGTTCAGCTGGCCAAGTTTGGCGGCTGTGCCACGTTGACGGGCATAGTCAAAAGTGAAGGTAGTCATGCCGGTTTCTATGAGTCCAGGACAGATGGAGTTCACCCGGATGTCGGTCTTTTGTAGTTGGTATGCGGAGGTCTTTGCCATCGAGTTGACACTTTTGACGATGTGAGCGTGATCTTACTGTGGGGACCAGCGAGATAAACACTCACGCCGATTTGCTTGCGCTATCTAATGCGAGTGTTAATCATGGTTCAGGACTTGAGGAACAATGGGCGTACAGTCAATTGATCCAGCACCAGATCGAAGACCGGCAGCTGGGCTCCAGGTGAGCCATTATCATCCGGAGTGTAACAATTCACTCACTGGAAGCAGTGAGAACAATACTACCGCCGCTGTGTTCCTTACCCACGGCAGGGTTTACCTTGAGCATTGCGGTCGACGCATGTTTGATAGCGAGGAAACACCTGCGAATATTTAACTAAATAGATCTCCTTGTGAAGGTATTTGTTCGTTCACGAACGAAAGTGTGTTGACTCTCATAGTCTCCATGAAGACCTCTTTCGAGGTGTCATGAAGATGCTGCTTTGTAGCAATCCCAGCCTATGTGATTTATGGGCGGGTGGAGCAAGGATAGAAGGGTGGTCGTACATTGGCGAAGAACACGTCGAGACGGCCCTCTTCTGCGATTGCCTGCTCGCATACTCCTTTGATAGCGTCCTCGTCGGCAGCGTCGGCTTG
>QFDT01003908.1:0-14122 GCA_003315915.1 Macrolepiota dolichaula | reverse complement strand
GGGTTTGGCCCACCAGATAAAGTAGATAATACCATTCAACGCAGCAAACGCCAGTGTCAGGACTTCCAGCTCGGCTAATGGAAGATGTGGACTCCATCTAGCGATGCATTGAACAACAAACCACGTTGTCTGTCCTACAACGAGCAGTTTTGTCAAGAAATCGCCCTTGTTCTTGTCCGCGATGTCCCTCTCGTAGATAACGGGAATGTCGATCTCCCATTTCCGGATTGAGGCCATCATCCGTTTGTATGTTAGGACTTTCACTGGTTCTCCGTCATGGTAAACCATGAATCCTCCCATTTGTATGAAGAAGCCATGTGTAAGAGTCCATCCTTTGCGAGGGATTTCACTCGGACCGGTAAGCCATTGTTTAACATTCGTGAGGATTGACACTTCAGGATCGACTGGCTTGGAATTAGTCAATAAATTCTTTGAATTAGTACAATATGGGTACTCACCACCACCGTGAAACTGATCGTTAAACTTCTTCTTCAGCCTCGCTGCCGCGAACAGTTGTCTCATGGCCCAATATATTATTAATTCTGGTGCAATTATAGCACAGATCATCATGAGTATCCGTCGCCTGAGCCGTTGAAATCCAGAATCCCTGGGACCGGATAGATTCGGGTGGACAGCGGACCACGTACATGCGAAAATTGTTGCGAGACAGCTCCATAGGATCCCGGAACTGGTACGGTAATTGCTCTGGTTCAGGTCTTGGGGAAGATCTTGTCCCAGGATGGGACATGGTGAGGGATTGAGGCCAGGTGACACATATGGTAGATATGATGGAGTGCTTATGGGTGCACTATGAGTCGCGATAATCACTAAGAAGAGAGGGAAGAGGTGGTACTGCGGAGATGAAACTGATAGAAGATCATAGAAGATGCGCCTGTGAGTTGAAGTGGGCTTGCTTATTGTGCTTCGTAAAACCTTAGTCTTGCTGAGAAAGGACGCTGAGATGGTACATGTTGGATCTCCAAGCGCATTTACCGAATATCTCCAGTTCCACAAGGCTTGCGAAAAATGTCTATTTTGGGCCCCGAAGCATTTATAATGCAGGAATCATTGTTCATGATCTAGGGATAAAGAGAAATACTACGAGTGCCAAATATCCATGTTCGGACTAGTCTCACTGTGAGGAAACAAATGGAATACTATTAGTTGATGTGGGGCAATAAAGCTTCCCATTGGAAATCGTAGAAGACGTCCTTTGGAAGGCGGAAAATAGTCCAAAAGGAAAGAAAAATTAAGGTACATCGAGCAACAAGATACAAAAAGAGCGAAGACTGGTACATCGACGATTTCAACTTCAGCCCAACCCGAGATTTTGTACGGTTAAAGAATATCGCAATGGCCATTTGAGACGGTGATACGGTCATGTAAAGAGCAGCGAACTTCCATAAATCACGCGAGAGAATCGTGGGGAATATCAGTGAGGGCCATAGCGTCAGATGGAGTGCTCCAAATACAATTCCAATGGCCATTGAAGGGATAATGGCACGCAAATTCACCAATTCGCGTGCTCGATCGTCAGCATAGAACATGGGTACCCGACTCTGGCCGACGACGAAGAACCCTGTGCCTTGAAGGGGCCTGCTGAGGAACGTTCTTGTAAGCTTCCAAAAAGGTCCAAGTAAAAAAGCAATGGGGGCGGTAGTTATAAAACATAAGTAGGCAATGGGTACTATGATCGGGCATAGTCTAGTGTTTGAGCTGTGGTCCAGAAAATCCTTCAATTTCCCAAGTGCCTCTGTTTTCCAGCTATGAAAGGCTCCCTTCACATCCCTTTCACCCTCGTGGTCATCGTTAGAACTGTCAGTAAAGTACGGGGCCGCCGCAGGATTCGGTACGACCACCTGCCCATGAGATGTAGTTTCTTGCTGAACGAAGATTGGGTTTTCAGCGGGGCGGGCGAGGTTGAGTTCTGGGTGCTCAGGAGTGACACTAGCAGGGGAATTATCATGGAGGGAACTCTCGGCCTTGGGACGTATTGTTTCAGAGCCATCGGCGGTTTGAGAGTTGTTGTCAGGAACGGCTGCTTCACCGCGAGCTGCTGTTCCGTTGCGAGCCGGGATGTCAACATTCTTGAAGGATTCCAGCGTGGGATCATCGGAGTCACTAGGTGCCATCGCTCGATGAGGCGAACATCTGCCCATGGTTTTTGACGGAAGTCTTATTGGTTCCTGAACCCCCTGAGGTTTTGCCCACCAGATGGAGTATACGATTGCATTCAACGCCGCAAAGCTCAGTGTCAGGACTTCCAACTCGGCTAATGGAAGATGCAGGCACCATCGCGTAACACATTGAACAACGAACCACAGTGTCTGCCCCACAACGAGTAGCTTGGTCAAGGTATCACCCTTGTTTTTGTCTTCGATATCCTTCTCATGAACAACGGGGATGTCTATCTCGCCCCTTTGGATAGACGCGAGCATCCGCTTGAACGTGAGGACTTTGACTGGCTCTCCATTATGATAAATCATGAGACCTCCCATTTGTATGAAGAAGCCATGTGCAAGGGTCCATCCTCTCTGGTGGCGGGAACCGTCGGTACCAGTAAACCATTCTTTAATCTTCGTGAGTATCGATACCTCCGGGTCGACTGATCTGGGGTTAATAGATGATTCATGGTATCAGTTCGGTAAGTACTCACTACCACCATGAAACCGATCGTTAAACTCCTTCTTCAGCCTCGCTGCTGCAATCCGCTGCCTTAAAGCCCAAGTCGCCATTAATTCCGGTGCAATAATAGCACAAAACATCATGACAACACGTCGTCTGAACTGCTGAAATCCAGAATCTTTGGGACCAGGTATATTCGGGTGAATAGCGGTCCATGTACAAATAAAAATCGTGGCAAGGCAGCTCCAGAGAATCCCAAAAGCGGTGCGGTCGTTGCCGGATGCTGGGGATTGGAGGTCTCGTCCAAGGATTGGGTGACGCAGTGGAGGGTCAAGGCCAGGCGTTACATACGAGGGAGAATTCAAAGGCGCGCTACGAGCTGCGATGAATTTTAGGAAGAGTAAAAAGAGGAGCATGAGATGTAAGTTGTGCGTTGGGGATCCCTACCGGACCAAGAATATGATAGGTTTATGTATTCATGTTTCCCTCCGAGATAGAGTACGAGCGGTCTTGGCGTCATGTGCGTTTGTAAAGTGGAAACCCTGGACCCCCGAGCACGTTGCGTTCAAGAAGGGCACCATGGTGGTAGCGGTTAGAAACTGCCCACCGTTTACCAAAAATGGAACGAAAGGTTATTCCAAGAATGTATATCAGCAAAGAGTAGACAGCATGGGACGAATTTTAACAGCAGTTACAGCATATCTTAGAGGAGGCGGTGGTCATAAGGGTGCGGTGGACATGAGGCACTGCCTATTTACACTTTGGCGCAGCAAGGTAGAGCCGAGGGCTGTCCAAAAGCACTGTAGAAGCCATTATGGGAGGGTAAATGCTTTGTCAATATTGCCATGCAGTGCAATGCAAGCGTTTTGTCTGATGTATCTACTCGTATCCGACCTAAATATACACTGGCCGCTTGAACATACTAAAACTCCAGCCTGCAATTCTCCAGCTGCAGACTGTCGCACTGACGCCTGGACAATATCAGTACCGACATAGTGTACAACAGACCGCCTGCAAGCGAATTTGGTTTAGTCTCGAAGGGATTGCGAAGATGTCCAAATTCATAGAAAACGCAGTAGAGATAGGCGCGTAGGTGAACATGAGGCTGATCTACCGATGAGGCTTGTCGAGCCCCAAAACGCGTTCTCGATCATAAAACTTGACTTCGAAATGGTCATAGTGACAGGAATCGTTAGACAGTTTGCTGTTCATGATCCGAAGACACGAAAAAAAAAAAACACAAACGAAGGAGGCAGAAAACCACATGGTGCACTTAACGGGCCCACAGAGCGGACCGCGGGCCGGTCCCAATCTCTAACCATCCCAAGTTCCAAACATCACACTCTCCCCTCATCCCAACCACAATGAGCACTCTAAGCACTCCAGCCGAGATCCTACAAGCCCTAACAACACACTCTCTCATCCCCGACATCCTGCCCTCCACCCTCAACACCTTCACGCCTACAACTCTCCTCACCGTCACCTGGACCCCTTTCAGCGCCTCCACCCTCCTTGGAAACACCATCCCACTATCAAACGTCCTCGACGAACCCGATGTACATATCACATCGCTCGGCGAAGTGACGGGGGGTGATGATGTACGATACACGCTTGTGATGACTGATCCGGATGCGCCTAGTAGAGCCGAGCCGAAGTATAGACAGTGGAGGCATTGGGTCGTGCGTTTTGTTTTTGTTCATGTTGTCACTGATGGGTTGAAAGTTATTCGATATATAGGTAACGGGAATGCAGGTTCCGAATACGCAGGGTAGTGAGACAGATCGATTGTCTGCGTTGAAGACTAAACCTGCGACGACGCCATATCGCGCACCTGGCCCGCCGCCTGGGAGTGGTTTCCACCGATACAGTGAGTTTCATGCACTGGGTGTACATGAGCGGCTGAATATATGGGATTGTAGCTTTCTTGTTGTTTAAGGAACCTAAGGGGGGTGTGACAATTCCGGAGGGTGCCACTGAGTATGGTACCGCGTTAGAGGAACGGAGAAGTTGGAATGCGTTGAAATTTGCTGAGGAATATGGACTCAAGTTGGTCGGAGTTAATTTCTTCTTGTGCGAGCGGGATTGAAAGATAAGAAGAATACTTCACGTTGAGATGTAAATTAATAACAAATGTCATACCAGCATTACTTTTGCTCCTGACCAGCCTTCTCCGCATCCTTCCTCTCTTGCTCCGCCTGCGCCTCTCTAGCCAACTCCTCGCCAATCCCGTAACCCTCCTTATCCAACTCTTCGCCCAGTGCAAGAACGATAGGTTGGGCCTTTGTCCAGAAGTCTTGCCATTTGCCATCCCCTTCAACCACGTCACCAGTCAAAGGCTCGACATCTTGTTCGACGCTTTGCACATGTACATCACATAATGGCACCAACGCTTCCGTTAGCGCGAATATCTGCGCATGCTGAGCACGCAGCTCAGCCGACTGTGGAACAGAAGCAATATCACTCGTGATAGTCTTCGTGAGAAGCGCAATTGCATGTCTGGCGCGTCCAATTTCGGAGCCAACTGGGACAGGCGCGGATTCGAAGGCCTAAAAAGTTGGAGAATAGATCAGTGAAATAATACAACCATATCACAGCGAGACATACGAGGAGGAATTGTTGAGTAGCTTCTTGAGCTTCCTTGACATCATTACTCAGAGGCCGGCCAAGGTAAAGGATTATGTGGAATAAGAGTGAATAAGCGCGTCGAAGTCGGTCCTCGAAGTCTGGTGGTGTCGACGTGAGCCATGGAGCCTTGGAGACCGACTCGAGAAACTCGATCCAGGGGATGTCTTTCGGGTCCTCGGGTGGTTTTGAACCTTCGCTTTCAGAAGCAGTTTCGCTTGGGGCCTTGTTGTCGGTCGTATAGCTACGGATATGCGAGATTCCCGGTGTGTTGAATCTAGTGAGAGTTGTTTTGAATTTGGGTGTTGTGCACGTGGTGGTGTATGAGGTTATACTACGGGTCAGACGGAAGGCCTATGCTCAGTCAATTCGAGGAATTTGAGCGAAGAAGAGTGGGATTACCGTGCTTTTATTGACAGGAGAGAAGAGTTTTGAGGTTCCGCTCGCCGCTCTCTGAATGTTGAGCCTGAACATGGTCGATGGAGGTCAAGTTAGACTTGACATCATTCGCGTCAGAGCACGTGAACAGTCTGTAGTTGGCGGGATCGAATTACCAATGGTGATCATAACAAAAACCTCCCGACCACATTAATGCGTTGACGGCGAACGAAGCACTTACCACAGCGAATCAGACACGATATTTTTGTGATGAAGATATAACTACAAAAATATCATTATTCAAAACACAATCGATAGAAAGATAAGCTCATCAAGCTCATCAACCAGCCCCATCATCTTACACAACGGTACGCCTACGAGCACATCATAACAGTGCTATGAATTAGAAAGTCCAATCGCCCTGAAGCGTTTTCAGCGGCGTTCTGTCGACGGCCATATCCCGCTTGGCCGTGGTTGCTGGGGGAGAAGGGCCACTGCCACAAGCGTACTTTTTCTTCGATTCCGCACTTTCTACAACGAACTTCCTTTGTTCCTTATGGCTACATGGTCTCCAGTTCCAACAGCGTGTGAACGCAGAACAGGGTATTATCCTGCATCGTCTCGAAGGATTAAAAATTCCAGGATTCTGTCCAAAATACCGCGTGTAGAGGAGTGGCCAAGTGGGGTTGCCTTCATGGCGCAAGTTTTCTAACGCTTGAAACGACGGGAAAACATCGACCTGGATACCCTGCCCCTTAATATCTTCTACAACCTTAAAAAACTGTTTGCGGTTGCCTTCAGTCTTCTCCTGTGCTGAGCGATCAAATAATTGCTGGAGAAGGTCGAGAAATGTGCGAGTTGGACCATCATATCTGGAGGGAGTACACTTCCACTTTGAACCAACAAAACAGCATTGACCTGCTCTACCGCACGTCCATGGTTTGTGATGGAGGAGCTGGGTTTCAACTTCTTCGATATACCCGATGATGTTAGATATGAAACACTTCCCACAGCAGAAGGAGTCTTTAAGGGATCAATGACACGGATTAAATGCAACTGAGAGGGCATTTACCAGGAATATTCTCACTATCTGGGTACCAAAATGTTGTGTCGTCATCACTTGTGACTTCCAGGAGCTATTTGTGGTGAAGGATCAGTGGTTGGTGGGCTTCTTATACCATGTGCGGTCGACGTACTTCAGTTGCCTGCCTTTTCACCTCCTCCAACTCATTCTTGGCCCGCCCAAAGGCGTCATCAATCAAATCCCTATAATACAGCAAACCCTGGATTGTTTTCGGGAATTCTTGGATGAACGGGAGGCCATTGCGAGAACGGATGTCGGCAAACCAAACTTCCACCTTAGCAAACAAAACCATAATGTCGAAGAAATTGTTGTGCGCTTGGGCGTATAATAGCACAAGCTCTCGAAGTGGTTGAGAATTTCTGGAACGATTGAGCTCTCTCTGTAGCCTCAAACCTGACGAGGAGTAATACATACATGTGCAATGACGAACTCAGACATGCCACAGTACCAAGGACGGTGGGGTTGAGGAGGAGTTTCACATTACCGTTACTCAGGACATATCTTGAAAAGCATTCGGCGACAGCTTGGATCTCGCTCTGGTGGGTGTCAGAGATGGCCTTCATAGGGGCTTGCTGGTTGATATTTGTCAAAAGCCTGTGGTTGAATATTTCGGATGTGGGCATCAAGGTCTTGAAATGGGTCGCGTAAATGCCAATCTGGATGTACAGCATATAAGTTAAGATTTCTGGAAGGGAAGACCTGAAGTGTATTGAGACCATACGCACATGTACAATATGCCCATAATATTCATCAATGATCTTCTTGAGCGTTGTGAAGTCTGAAGGATTGGTATCGCCGACTGTGAGGCTGCTGTTGACGGAGTTCCACAACTTCCTCAGTTCAGAGAGGCACTCCTCTATTTGCAGAGTTTCTCTGCCGGAGACTGTTTGCCTGTAGAACGGTACGATAACTGTATAGAGCTGTTGTGAGACTGATTCTGCCACTCATAATACGATATTAAAATAACATACAGAAAATTTTATCATTAACTATATCCTGTACATGTGATTTTCCTACGCCCGTATGAATTACCTAATAAATATCAGCGCCACCGTGATAGTCAAGCACAAAGGAATGGAACCCTTGAATCCGCAAGTCGCATCTGTTCACAAACAACAATAGCATCCTCGATGGTCACCAGGATAGGGTCAATACGAGAACCAGTGCGTATGGACCCCTCGCGCTCCCAAGTCAATACTAAATCAAGGGTTCTTGACGAGATTCGAAACAACGCTTCCTCGAATTGCAAGAAACATTTGACAAAGTTCTTCAGGGCTGATACCAATTCCGGGGAGTCTTTATTATCAGAGCCCAGCCTGTTCAGACTGCAAAACCATCTTGAGTGAAGTTGTTAGTCAGGCACTGGACCAGCTGAAAAGGTTGACCATACTCAGGGATGGTAGTGCACATGAGTGCACCAACGGTTGCCTTGTATTCCACCGTTTGATTGAGGAGCTCTGAAAGTGGGCTTGTGGTCGCCTCGTTTAAGCTGGACATTTAAAATAAGGGAACGAGTGTGGAGGGGTGTATGGTGCTCAAGATAGGGATCACTGATTATATAGCGGTTCTGTGCAGACAAACCCAGTAAATGCTGTGTGTATCCTGTCACAATGTTACATTCGTCCCACAAATCATATTATTATTAGTTATGACATCTGTGGGAATACGCCAAACTGAATCAGGTTCCTTAGCACCACCGCAGCACCCGCATGACTTGAATTGCTATTATATGTATGCATCAGAAGTCGATCTCGGTCTCCCATGTTCGAACATTGTGAGATTTACTCCAATGTGATCGCTGCAATTACCTTTCCACAACGCTTAGAGATTTAATTAGCCTGGTTTATATCGTGGGGCTGATGTATAGAGCCAAACATAACATACACAGATGTTCTATAGGCTATTCAGGCCGCAGGAGATAAGTTAATGAAAAAGGTGGGAACAACGTTCGTTCTATTGGCAAAGTGCCTCATGTTTCGTGATATAGTTGGACCTCGTGCTCAATAATATCAAGTTGACTGTCTCGCTTTCAAGTTCTTCCTTGAGAAACCTCTTATTCGGGACGGGCATCCGGTTCATCCAAAAACCCTCGAGATTCGCCTCGCGAAGTTGATATAACACATCGGGTTGCGCAAGACTTATATCCGTCCAAAATCCTTCATAATGACCATCCAGCTGTGCTCTCTAACCCCTGACTCCGTTGTAGAACCGAGTCGAAATCTGACACCATGGAGGAAGTGCAAGCGACAGGAGATGGATCCGCCGATTACGCTAATGATTGAGGCCGATTCTCGAAGTTCATTACCGTTCAGTTGATTTCTTACTAAGTCGGCCGACAGTTCAGATACAACTTTTTTTTTTTAAAAAAATCAACAATTTATTACGCGGCTCACAACCGAAGTCCGCGTGCTCATAGCCGGTACAAACAAGGTGAACTACTAAATCAGGAATAGGCACTGGATGAAGCCACCTCAAGGACGGGGCCAGCGGTGGGCAGGTGTGTGTGCATGTCGCCTGCGAGCTATGGCTACATGGCCTCCAGGTTCATGGTGGTGAACAGGCAACAGGAACCTTCCCAAACTGATCAGCGCATGGTATCTAGCTAGCTGTTTGAGAGATATGTCCAATGTACTGTGTGCAGCAGCTAAGCCAGGCATCTTCGCGCCGCAAGGTGTTCAGCGTTTGAAGAGATGGGAAAACGTCTGCCTGAATAGCGACAAATATTGTACCTGTGAGCACACCAAGAACTCTCATTGAGCCAGCTGATACAGCTTGATATTCAATTTTTTACGACTGATAAGATAGACTTTCTTTGGGTAAGTTGAACATTCGCATGGAAGAGAGAAAGATCCACATGGAGATGAGATTACTGTGGGCCGAACGTAACATCACATCAGCAGTGGGCCTGACACGTGATTTTCTTCGATCCACTCAGAACCAGGATCGATATTCTCGGAATTTCACGCACGCATTCCTTTGGAGGCTGCTCACGCAGATCAACGGCTGATGCATGTGCATTGAACTCATGAAATACACCCCTACCCATCGGTCGGTCGCACCTCCGCGAATAATTCTAGTTATCCGTGACCCACAATCTTGTCTTGATTTCACCTGTCACCGTGGCCATGAGTTTCCGGAGTCTAGGGACTGACGCAGAAAATGCGAGGACAAAGTATAAACGAAATAGAAGACAGACAGAGGTAGTAGACGTCGGGATAGGAAGAAACAAATTCCAGGATCTCAGGTGCGCTCTTTAGGGGGGTTGGATCAAGCAAAGCAATAAGATATACGAGATGGATTTCTATTCGATAAAGGCTGAAGGCGAATGCAACTACAGATGTTGATTTGAAACACGAGGTATGGCGATAGGAAGGCCAGTGTAAAATTGTGTGTTATGTGGTCTATGTGATAGGAGAAGAAAACGGAGAAGTCAATTTGTTTGAATATCAAGGTTCAGAGACATGTTTGGGGTTCTGCAAGTAAATCGGAGAGCAGGAAAGAAAACACAGATAGGTGAGAGTTGAGTCGAAGGGGACTTCGGTTTAGAGGTCTAGTTGGTCTAGTTTGTATCGTACGGAAAGAGCATGGAACCCGACGTAGCCCACACAAAAGCTCCTATAGGCGTCCAATGCTTTAGGGAACGGTTCGAGAAGGCGGCATCCACGCTCATAACACTCCACCGTTTCATTGGCGAGTTTCTCGAGTGCTTCAAGCTTCGCCATGCTATCTGATCCTGCTATCAACGATATGTAGTTGAGAGTTTCACCTCTCAATTCCTCTTTATAGAACGAAAGCAAATCACTGAATACCATGGAGCATGAATGAGAGTATTTGTTTGGAAGTTACGGCGGCACTTACTTGGCATGGTCGATATAATGTATGAAATCAGGCAATACTTGTATCCAGGATTTAAGATCTAATTCCGGAGGGATAGACATTATCGCGTATGCGCGAGAGATCCCAGTCATACGGCGATTGAACCGAGGATAATCAGGGGCCATTGAGCATTTGATCTGATGTGAACTGAGCACTTCAAAAATATTGTATACGGATAATAACTTACTTCCATACCCTCAATCACGTTATCGATAATCGATGAGGTGAAAAAATCCATCTGGGTAGTAAAAATGAGGTTGGATGCGATAGTCCCCCAGTGCTGGGGGAGCTCGTGGATCATGGTCACCAGCTGGTCAAGAAACTGATAACGTTGGGGTTGTTGGTGGGAAAATCGATCCAAAAATTCTTGCAGTCCATCAGAATTCGTCTGGTAAGAGTCATCGATGTGCGTTATAAGCCCGGTCCATACTCCAATATAAACTTGAGTAGAATAGTTGTCCAAGTGTTGATAACAAGTAGCGGCGATCGCGATCCCAACGTCGAGGGGTTTCTTGATGACTTTCATGTCAAACCCCCGTCTCTCGGCGTCGGCGTAACAATCATCACGAAAGGACTCATCCAAGCAGATCCAACGCGGATAGGTAATGTCGCACCGCTTCAGAAAGTCTGCCATAATGTCCCTGATTTGTGATTTTGTTATGCACGACATTGATTCTTTTCCCTGTGCGTCGTTCTAATCAGAGGTCCATCGTGGCAAGGAATGCAGCTAGTCACCTCGCTTCAATTGCCCTGATTCTGGGCCTTGTGGTGTTGGTTGTGAGTTTGGATTCCCAAAAACCATGCTTTTATCTCTGTTGTCGGCAAGGTCAAGCGCGTAATAAAATGATAAAGTGATACCGCTGAGGATGAACATGGATCATCGGAGGAGGAAGCACAGGAAGTACTAGCACATTTCATGACCCTTTACCGTTGGAAACGGGTTTATCATCACTAACAAGGGTTCCCGAGCCGCCAAAAACGGCCATAGGTTTGATTGCGAGAATAATCCGGACATCTGCTCGAGGGGTTCCTAGTATTCTCGCCAATATTCGGTCAATAATAATGTCGTTGAATTAGCAACCTGGCGAAATTTCATG
The DNA here is from genome assembly GCA_003315915.1 of Macrolepiota dolichaula. Taxonomy (NCBI): domain Eukaryota; kingdom Fungi; phylum Basidiomycota; class Agaricomycetes; order Agaricales; family Agaricaceae; genus Macrolepiota; species Macrolepiota dolichaula. The sequence goes on along the minus strand of QFDT01003908.1, from coordinate 2,440 downwards.
TATGAGAACCTTAAAGGCCTCACTAGTTGCACGCCAGAGTGGGATCAGGAAGTAGAGCTCCTCGGAAATTTGAGTGGGTCCTCGCCAGATTGGTACAATGCATCACCTGGTATATGTCTGAATTCAATCATAGGAATCATTGACGCATATGGACCACCATGCCCATAAATATTCGTGCTTTACACCTAATTGACCTTTATTCTTGGGCGCTTGAGTTGATGTCGATCCCACCAACGTCACGATCCGAATGAAGAATAGGCCGGACTATTGCTACATGGGTACAAGCATTGGAGTGTTCTCCAGGGTTAACGGTGTGACAAAGAAAGAAATATAGTACGTGTGTTATCGGTAGACAAGGAGCTGCCATCCGTATTGTCGCTCGTGTGTGGGTCAGAAAGGGGTACTCTAGGTAGTGTGACGTGCCCTACTATCATAACATAACATCAGTGTTCCCCAGCGGCCGTGACTCGTGGCTACCCCATATATAAGTCTGCCAAAGATAGGCAGGCCGTTGTGCATATGAATTGGACAGACAGCTAGTCTACTCCTGGAATAAGGCAGCTGCCTGGTTGCAGGGTAGTCTTATTATAACTCGGCCGGAATATGTGTATAACAACAGGAAATTGGGCCCATAAGCCAAACAAAACAATGGTATACACGTTAAATTCAATAAAAGGAAGAACTAATCAACAGCGCTTGGATCTTGGAATTTCAGAGCTCCAAGTGATTGAGTTTGTATCGTGCGGATAGAGCATGGAATGCAATATAACCTACACAGAAGCTCTTATAGGCACTCAAGGCGTCAGGGAACGGTTCGAGAAGGCGACATCCACCCCTGTAACTATCTGCCGTATTGTCAGCAAGCCTTTTGAGTGCTTCAAACTTCGTGATGTCATTCGAGCTTGCACTCAATGCTATGAAGTTGACCGTTTCTCCGTCTATTTCTTCCTTGTAGAAGGAGAATAAATCGCTGAATACCATGAGATATGAGGCAAAGGGGTGATCTAGAGCACAATACTCACTTGGCATAATTGATGTAGTCCATCAAGTTGGGTAGAATTGCTATCCAGGATGTAAGATTCAATTCAGGCGGAAAGACTATAACTGCATATGCGCGAGAGACTCCAGTCAGATTCCGAGAGAAGACAGGATATTCGGGAGCCAATGATGGCTTGATCTAGTAAAAATTGAGCGCTTCAAGAACAACACCCTAAGGCGGTGATTTTCTCACCTCCATGTTGGCAGTGACACTATCAATGATCGTCGAGGTGAGGAACTCCAACTGCGTGATAAGAACCAAGTTGGCTGCAACAGTTCCCCAAAGCTGAGGGAGCTCGTGAATCATGATCACAAGCAGGTCCAAAATCGGATAAAGCTGAGGTTGCTGGTGTATGAACCGGTAAACAAATTCCTTTAACCCGTCGGAATGTTCCTCATAATAGTCGTCCATTTGTACCATGACTCCAGTCCACACTGCAATGTAGACCCGAGTGGCATAGTTCTCCAAGTGTTGATAAGAAGTAGCGGCAATTGCAATCCCGGCGTCGAGAGATCCCTTTATAGCTTTCATGTCAAAGCCGCGCCTCTTAGCGTCAGCATAACAATCGGCACGAAAGGATTGATCCAGATGGACCTGGTGTGGGAAGGTGATATCACACTGCTTTAAAAAGTCTTTTAGAACGCCCTCAATCTGTGATTTTGTGACAGCTGGCGTTTCTTCCTGTTTGTGGTCGTGATGAGAAGATATTGTGCTATGAAATATATGAGTGTTTACCTTGTCTGGGGACATCTTGAATGCGTTGATGGTGGTCTGGGGCTCTTGAGGGCAGGGCTTTTATGGAGAAACCCTTCCAGCGTGGTGCTAGACTGATTGACAAGTCCATCTTTCTGTCCACCTGCTTGAAACCAAAATAATGAAGGGAAGTTACACCATCCTACACGGATGCTATCCATAATCCGAACAGAATTGTCGCTTTTGACGTCGGCCGATTTCCAACGACTTGATGAATACAAGAGGTTCCCGTCAGTGTAGAATGCCGTCTCGGCCCTGACCAAGTTCAAGGAAGGGAGTACTATGTTGAGAGCACTGAAAGAGGCGCTTTGTCGTACCACCCCTGCGGATCGTACGAGTATAAACCATCATCAAATGATTAACTTTCTCACAGCTGGCACGAGGTGGTTCGGGTGCGAGTAAACTGGATTGACGAGGGAACATGACAATGTACAATCAACTGCCTTTCACAACCCAAACTAGACAAAGAGGCCCCGGTGCGCCCCTCGTGGATGATAGGCTCCGTCCCTACTAGACAAACAACAGGAAAAGACAGGCGCCTAATAGACCACGGAGGTAAGCTGAACGGCTGTGAAGTCTACGTTGACCCTGACTTGATGAATGGTAGCGAAAATACAGCACATGTCGATACTGTTCGGCTGCAGTTGA
>QFDT01003903.1:0-15020 GCA_003315915.1 Macrolepiota dolichaula | reverse complement strand
TCTCTAGCCTAGGTCCAATCAATCAAAAGACTTGTGTTTTGGGGGGTAGCCGGAAGATCCGGGGCCACAAATACCGAATTGGCTGGGGTTTCTGCTAGAGTTGTGTGCATCATGAGAATTTGAGGGGGGTGTGTTTAACAGAAGCTGGTGATGGGGTTGTTATGTGTGAGAGACGTGCTTGCTGCCGATGCTGTGTGTTTTGGAAGAACATCAGTTCGTAGTCTAGTGGTATCATACATAATAGGCCCGTCGCTGAGAGTAGGTGATCCCCTTTATAACTTCGTCTCAGTGTCCCTGGCGGGGCACCCACCCCTCCGTTGAACGGTATCTTCACTGCGCAGTGTTGATCACTGTCTTTCTCAACATTTTGTGCGTCGAGTTTCTTCGACTAGTATTCGAAGACGGTCGCTCCGCGGGCAATATTGTTATAGTTATTTTTATTGTGCCACAAAAATTTATTGGCCATTGGCGGAAGAGGTGAGGGAGTTTTATGGATACACTCAATTGTGGTTGGCCATTGAATGCTAGTGCACGTTTTCTTGCGTAGAAGGAAGGATCAATGTCGATACCAACCGCTCCTTCACATTTGAACACAAGGCTGGGGATTCAGATCAGTGGCACCCAATCCATTACATCGGACCTCACTCAAACTTCCGCCACCACCACAAGCACGAACCCTCAAACTTCGAGTCCACCAATTTCCCTACAAGATACCACCGCACCTTCATCCTCACCGTTGCCGGTAAACAAAAACCAAGCCTTAAACCAAACCCGGATAGCGGTGATCATCAGTTCCGTTACTCTAGGACTTGTCGCGATTTTGGTCATCCTATTAATCTGGAAGCGGCTCCGAAGACGCGAAAAACAAAAGGACCTACTGGTTGAATCCGGCCGGGGACCTACTTTAGAATCCCGGAGACGATCGGTGGATGAGGGGAAGGGAGTAACTAGTGATAATCTGCCTACAACACAAACGGAAACTGTGGTGGAAGACTTGCAGCGGCCGGCCATGTCAGTGACAGAACAGAGGAGATCTTTCAATACGTTGAACCTTAGCGTATCTACGAGTGAGAACGCTGATATACCTGTGATCCACTCGCGTGTCGGGAGTCAGATCACAGCATACACGAACCAGTTATCCCCAGATGGTGGTAGTAGTGAGAGAGGTGGTGTTGGAAGCAGGGCGTCGAACGAGGCAGTATTTGGCATAGTCATGGAGTCTCGAACTAGCATTTCGAGGTTTTTGCCCCCTGCTGTTGAGGAGAAACGGAGTAGTCGGAATCTCGGTGCATCCACCCAGCCGGTGCCACTAACAGGAGGGAACTCGCAACATCCGCACGATTTCGGAACGATGACAAGGCTGTTTCCGGCAAAGATGACAGTGCTATTGACGTTCATTCCGACATGTGTGGATGAATTGGATGTTAAGCAAGGGGACGTGCTACAAATTCTGGGAGTTTTTGATGATGGGTGGTGTTTGTGTAGAACGGACACGGGGGAACATGGTGTTGTGCCGGTGGCTTGTTTGGACATGTCTGAAGTTGACCTTCGGCATCAGGGAGATGATGCCTGTGGCTCAGAGAGTAGAGAGGGAAGTGAGACGGAGGATGAAAGCACCGAGGGTGTAACGTGGACAAGGGAGATGAGTGAGAGCTACAGAGGTGTGGGAGCAGCAAGGGATATTGTGAGGTCGCCGAGTCCTGTACTTACGAGGCAAAGCGTGTAGTTACGTCTTGGGACTTGAGATCTTTTCAAATGTTGTAACTTACGTGGTTACTTTATACCGCCTGTTATGGTCGCTGTACTCTAGATGTTTCCAGTTTTGTAGTCAGGGCGATAGCTGGAGAGTTTTGGTTTCTGTCAATCTATCGGGAGTCGAGGATTTTTTTGTCTTTTTCGAAAGATCCACACGTGATCATTTTTGTGTTGTCCTCGATTTCTGTACCGCTACAAATAAGCCATCTGTTAAGGCGTGGTGGCTAACAATGACAAACCACGTACAACTCCGTCAGCATAGAAAGGCTCCACTCGGATTATAGAATAATACACTGAGTCGAAATGTATGGAGTGTTCTGATGGATGTTTGTGGCGTCGGGAGTATTAATGCTTGGTGTGCGATGTGCGGTGGCACGGTCGTTCGGTGTAGGTGGCAGGTATTAAGAATGCGCGCGAAGAATGCGAGCGGCCGGTATAATGACGGTGGTTTCAGGCCCATACATCTACGCTCAGGGCACGAGCCCAGTAAGTAAGGGTGCCGAGCGAGTAACAAGAGAAGGCAGCCTCCAATGCCCGACTGTTCGACGCTGGTCCCCCCTGAATTAGACTAATGTCTCTGACGGTGGGCATAATTCCCTCTGGTGACCCTTTCCCAGACTGAGTGAAGAGCCCTGATTGTTTTGGGTATTTTGCTGGTGTCGCAACTTGATCTGGGTTTTATTTGTGGCCGCAAGAACAGATGGACGTGTGTACTCTCTCGGCATTGTCGAGAAAAGCGAAGATATCGTGGTATGCGAGGTTTGTTTTTCTCGCTAGTAGTGTACTTGTCTGTTCAAATTCCGGCTCCATGTCGATGTTATTCAGCTTCCACATGGTTCGTTTCATCCTTGGTCGGTGGATTGTAGTTGTATAGTGTGTTGGCGGGTTCTATGGCTAAATGTATCTATACTGTCATGAGAGCAGAAGTGGACCACGAGATTGGGTCGGAAGAGAGAGCAAATATGGCGTTGACTTTGGCAAAGGATCCACGGAAGCTGTCAATGGTATCCATAATGTATTTGCTATTCTCATATGCGAGTAATCCGACGCCTCATTTATTCGCCGAATGGTCAAAAGGTTGAGCGGGCCATGCTGAGTTAGGTATAGTAAGTAGAATCTGAGCTGAAGGAATGTCGCTGTTGTAGTATCTAATCCGAGCGCTTTAAGTAACTAAAGCAGAGCAGTAAGAGTGTCGATTCGAGTTTGTCCCAGTTTCAACGTCGGTGATGGTGACGATGCAGTTATATCGATCTCTCTTTGCTGTCTCGTTTCCCTTCTCCGTGGCATCATTGTTAGGAGCGGTTATATGTGCGATAATATGCGCTTGTGAGTCGTCTTGTGTTGGATTATCTCCAGAATTTGGACAAGGCGCATATCCTATTGAAACTACAAGTATTGTTAGTCACTGTCATCATTCTAGTCATCCGTATTTTACCCATGGCGTGGTCAATGACTGAGGCGTTGGCATGGGTTTGCATGTGTAGATCCACAACAGTCTAACACGTGTCGCTGCTGACGACGAGTGATAACTCTCGACTTCTATACTGCTACAAGCACACTACGGCTAAGACGCGGTGAGCGTGTGCATGAATGTAAATACTCCCCTCGGCAGGGTATCGGCTACTATGAAGAAGTACGAGTACTGCGTTGTGATATGGAACTATTTTATGAGACTAGGAGCCTGCGAGTTATCTGGACGCGTGTCGCTACTATTGATAGGCCCCAGTATGTCTGGTAGGGAGATAGAGCAAAGAGCAGTTCTGGGTATTTTGCTGTGTTTCTCATAAGGGTGGGGTATGAGTGCAGGATATGCTCTCAAATCTTAATGTACACGGGTAGAAGGCCCGGGGTGAGGTAGCAGAAGTGAATCTTGGCCACGTCTGGGGGGATGATGGTCACGTTGAAGGGACTCGAGAAAGGCGGACAACACAGTATTGGGGGGTAAAGGTAAACAAGTAGAGTACAAACTATGTAAACCATGTAATTTTATACTCAGGAACAATAAACATATTTTTTTAAACTCAGACACGGGGGTAGGCCATGCTTTGTTATTCTAACAGGTAATAGTGGTGGTGGTAGGTTCTGCATTTCCATACCACTTCAATTTTCATGTGAAGTATATTGGATTGGGCAACTGAGTCCCTTGGCACGACAGTATTCACATGTTTATGATATTGCGAGATGATAAGTCCGATTGTTGTGTGAGTATGGTTGCCATGGGTGTTGATTATTTATTTACCTTTCGCGCCTGGGACAAAGGTTTGGTATTTAAAGTGGGCTTTGATGATATCAGTTGGGTCTGAGGTGAGATGGGATGTACATATTTGTCGAGGTGTGGTGGGGAATAATACAGATGATAAAAACGAAAGTATAAAGATGATATCAATTATATATAGACTACAGCTGGCAGTGGAACCGCCATCCCGCCCCCGCGCCGTACTCGTGCAACCACGTTTGCTTCATCAAGAAATAGCTCAACTCGATGAATTCTTTCATTCCTGCTGATGATCATGAAGCACTCATAATTTGTGATCGATGGGAACCACTGTGGCCGTCGTGACAGTATGGGATGTTCATGACAATCCGTCAGAGGCAGCGAATAGCTTGATGAACTATCAGCATATATCAATAGAAACTCTACTGCTCGTTCTATGAGCCGAGGGCAGTCTATGCACCTGCTGTGATGCAATTGCCATTCACTGGGAGGAGAATGAAGTTGTCAAGTATACATATGTAGTATGAGGATGTAGGGCCATTGTATAGCATTGTATGCATTGTGTGCGGGGTGCTCGGTGACAGACGGATCTCGGTCATTCCGAGTGGGGCGTGTGAAAAAGTTATTGAGATATTCTTAACAGGAACTGTTCTGGTAACAAAGGCAACGGGACATGTCTGAGCGTCGTGATCATCAGCTCATTGTTCTCTTTAGATGAGCTAACAGTCCTTCTGTCATTGTGCGGCCTATTCTCTATCTATTCATCTTTTCACTCTTTCTCCTATTTCTCTTCGTTTCACAAGGATCTGGTCCTGGTGATTAGACGACTCCTTTAACTTGCGGCTGGCTCCACACATCGATACCGACACCAACCTTGAAATATGCATAGCAAGTACCAGAAGAAAGGGTTGCATGGAAGGGGGAGGGTTGGAGCGGTGGGGAATGAACTTGAAGAGAGGCAAATCACCGCCCCGGTGACAATAACAGTGGTTTTCACGCACAGTGCAGACGACGAACACACCACCACACTACCCGGTCCAGAGAAGACGACGGTGTTACCACCGCCTCCTTTGACCTCAAGTACCCCACCACATACTTCCCAGTCACCACCGCTGGCCACGAGTACGTTTGTGCCCGTGGATGTCTCGACTTTGATCACATCGACCACAACATTACCATCCGTGACACCCGCAGACACATCATTATCATCAACAATCTCACCTACGCCATCAAATTCTGCACCGGTATTAATGCCGAATATGCCTGATACAGGAGCAGACGTTGCAAGTGATACTCCTAAATTAACACCTGGGGCAATAGCTGGTATCGTGATAGGGTGTCTTGTCGTGTTGCTCGTTGCAGTCATTCTCGGTCTACGGAAACGTACGGTCCATAATCGCCTGAGGCTGCGAGGCCTGTGGACTGGTTCCACGGGTCTAGGATTCGGCAGATCGCTTGAGCCGACGCCGTATGCATATGACCCGGGTTCGACGATTAATGGACGGGGGTTGGGCGAGGGTATGGGATTTGTCGGGGAGTCTGTGAGTGTTGGGACGCCGGGAAGGCCGACGTCGATATCAACAGCGGGGTTGGAGTTACCACAGGGATTACCATCTGCTTATGGATCTGAAGGGACAATAACGCCAATGCAAGCTAGGGGAGCATATATGGCGGTTGTGGCCTTGTCATTTGTACCAAGGCTGCCTGACGAATTGTCGATATCAACTGGGCAGACGCTGAAGGTGCTGGAGGAATATGACGATGGCTGGGCCATGTGCACTTCGCTGAGCGGAGAGACAGGGATGGTACCGCTTGAGTGTTTTGATAAACGGCGGAATGAAGAGGTCCAGCGAAATTCACGGAGATTGACGAGTCTTGGTGGTGTACGGCGGTGATTTATTTTATTTTTTGTATTACTGTATTGTTGTAATCATTATTATTACACGGATCACACCGAACTCTGTCATGAACCACCATCCGCCTGAGCTGGACTATTCAGGCAGTGATAACACTCTCTCCCTACCCTCATCCTCAACCATGCCTCGCCGCCCAAAGGCAACTCCTCTCGTTCACTCCGTCAGCGACAGTATCGTTGGCCTCAGCCCAACCTCACTCGCAAAGGGCAAGTTCCCTGCAGTGAGCCAGCTTATCGACCACCTCGGCACTGTCCAAGAACGCGAAGGTCTGGCCAATATTGTCCTCGACGAACACTTATCAGCTGACGCGTATATCTACAGACTTTATGTACCAAATACTCTCCTCCATGCCCAGGTCACAGCTGTCCTCTCTGCAGCGCCGCATAGCACCCCTTCTCCAGTTCGACGTTGTCGGGGTATGTCCTGTCTCTTTCATCGTTACCCGTCACGGCTAACGTTCCTGTTTCAGTCCCTTCCAACCGAGGTTGCCCTTCAGATTTTCTCTGACCTTCCACCACACACTCTCCTCACGTGCGCTGTTGTCAGTCGGCGTTGGAATGTCCTTGCCAACGATCAAAGCCTTTGGAAAGCCCAGTGCGCTATTCAAGGCTGGGAATGGCGCCAACCTGTCCGACCATCTGGGCTTGATGCCGAGAGTAGTCGTGGGGGTGGTATGCTTGGGGTTGGTAACGATGACGAGGGGATGGGTGGATCAGACGACGAGGACACCAAGGCGGAAGAGTCATTCATGACCAATGAATTGGACTCGGGATTCGCTTCTCTCTCTATGATTCACGTCCCGCCGCAATTGTCCCGCAGAAGCATATCTGGTGCCAGCTTGGTATCCAGGTCAAAGGCTCGAGACACCACCTACCATTCACCGATCCAACGCTCTAAATCAGCACAATCCCGTTACTCCGCACCCCCAACGCTCGACCCAACCCCTACGCTCAAACCAAATTATAAACTCCTCTACCGCACACATATCCATATCCTCAATCGATTCCTTACATCCCATTACCGCCTCTCCGTCATCCAGACCCGCGGCACGCCAGCTAATGGACACATGAACATGATATACTGTGTCCAACTGTATACTTACCCTTCTACCAATCGCCAAGTCATCTTTACTGGGTCGAGGGACAAGACAATCAGGGAGTGGAATTTGAAGACTGGGGAGGTGGAGAGGGTTTTGGAGAGTGTGCACACTGAGAGTGTTCTTAGTTTGTGTGTGCGGAAGGGTCGCTTAGCTAGTGCGGGTAGCGACCAAAGGGTTGTTGTCTGGGATTTGGAGGCCCAGCCCGGAAGTGAAGTTGTCAAAGTGTTGAGGGATCATGCGGATAGTGTGCTTTGTGTTAGGTTTGATGATGAACGGTTGGTCTCATGTTCGAAAGGTAAGTGTATGCATGCATACAAGTGTATTGATACGATGTTGATCTTGGTTTGTAGATCGGACCGTGCGGGTGTATTCCTTCCCCGACCTTGAGTTACAACATGTTTTTGGAGGACACCGGGCAGCCGTCAATGCGGTTTCCCTTTCCCCGGAATTTGTTGTTTCGGGTTCTGGGGACCGGTCCATGAACGTCTGGGATGCCAAGACCGGGAAGCTTGTGCAGACATTCGAAGATCACCATACTCGCGGGTATGTACTTTTTTCGGCGATGTTGTTTGAGCTGTATTTAACTGACGCAACATCTTAGCATCGCGTCAATTGACTTTAAGCCACCATACATCGTTTCTGGCTCTTCTGACAAACATATCCGACTTGTCGACATGAACACTTCTCAGGGTTGGTCAACGTCATCGGAATACGATACCCCCTCGCTCGGGCTCGGACTCGGACTCGGAAATAATACGCCATTGGCGCATATGAATCATTTGCCACACTTTCCACCTTCGGTGCATCAGCATCATATCATAGATTCGGCAGTTGGGTATACGACGTGTATGTGTCAGTCGTGTGGGAGTATGATGTCCATTCCACCGACACCGTCGCATACGCCGCCTGTGATTTCTAGTGCAAATTCAGTGGATGGGAGTTTGGGGAATGATTCGTCGGGGAGAAGTGGAACTCAGCTCCCATACATGTCCCCCCACCCGCATCTAGGGCACCACCACCCCCTTCATAACTATAACCCTCGCCGCGTAACACAAACACCACCGCAACAACCCCATTCACAGGCCCATGCAGACCTTGTGCGGAGTGTCTGCCTCACTCCGGATTTCGTGGTTTCAGGGTCGTATGATTTGTCGGTGAAGATTTGGTTGAGGCATTCGGGGGTGCAGGTGGCGGATTTGACGGGGGGACATACAGGGAAGATTTTTTGCGTGGCGGCAGATCGGACAAGGGTGGTTTCGTGTGGCGAGGACCTGAGGATATGTGTGTGGGATTTTGGGGTTGGTGTGAGAGGAGTGGAGGAGGGGTGGGTGAGGGGGGAGTTTTGAGTTATTACACCTCACACTGGGGCAAAGTGTTGGTGTTTGAAATGTTGGGTAGTTATCATGGCGCTGTCTATTAGTGCCATAGTTTGACAATATAGTCGTGATTCAAGGGACTGTCATTGAGGACCAGCTACATATTTTATATGGTTAAGATATCAGTAACAAAAAGTTGGTAACGGGTACATGAGCTATTGCGTGCTTTCTCTGTGTGGTTTCTACAAAGGATTTGCTTATCGTAGTACTACATTCAGCTGCCTTGGTTTGTGTCCTGTTCCTTCTGCCTCTGTGTCCTCCCTCTATTCTTCCCACAATGCAAATAGCCACTCGCAAAAATGAGTGGTTGTATCACTTTCCTGCCATGAATGCAGTCGCATAAACATGCGCATTCCCGAGTCCGGTTTTGAACTTCCCACTAACTCTGTTTGTGTATTCATCGTACACGCAGTCGTCTGGCCTGATTGCAAGTTTACCCAAAGATGACGTGAATGTTTCTAGGCTAGGCCGTGTTTGGTGGTTTTGGTCTGTGCCTGTGGTTGTGGACTAGCAACGGTACTTGCAACCAGTTGGTAACGACTTATTCCCTTTCTTCTCGATGCCTACCGGTAACGGTGATGCTATTCTCTTGAGCATAGATGAAATGCTCGACGACACTGGCCGGGCCATCCAAAGTGCCTCTGTTAACAGCCCCGCTGATGGCAACACGGCCATCAGCACTGATATTACCCCGTTTTTGATGCATGAGCCAGTGCGTACTTTTCTCTCTACCATTTCTTTCCGAGGATGCTATTTTGTGATATGGCTTTGAATCCTTCAAAAACCGGTTATACCTCTCCTTGTCCCTAGACTATGTGCTGAAATCATAATTTCTAGTCGAGCGTGAGCAGTCTCGTCCAGCCACACACACTATCACGAGGATCCTCGAGGGGGTTTCTCCTCTCTCTTCGCCAGAAATATGTGGAGTTGCTTCATTCGGACCGCGGCTCAAATCTCGCAACGTTTTCTGGTCTGTCCTCTGGCGGAACGGAGTCTCGAAGTCAACCCTCGAAATCCAGTCAGAAGAACTTTGAATCTCGTGGACCGCAGCGTTCTCGAGATGAAGCTTATCTTATGTCTCCCTCCTCTGAGGCTGATGTTCCCTGTACCTCTGTCGACCCATGGCAAAGTCCGGCGGCTTCTGCTAGGGAGATGGGGAAGGCAAAGAAAAGGAGAGACAAGAAGCGAAGTAAAGGGAGGGGGAATTTACCGAAAGTTCCACCAAGGGAAGCCCTATACCCTCTCGACACCAACCTCGATATGATGGAATCCGTTGTCGATTTCTCAAGCACAACGCAGGACAATTCTGAGAGAGGAATACTACCTGGGGGTGAGGGTGACTGGCGACCTCCGGAAAGTTGGCTTGTGATGGATCCAAATGGCTTGCTGAATGGCAAGCTCGAGATGACAGCACCGGATGATGATGGCTCTAGTGATGATGAAGCCCTGGTAGAGTGGGGTGCGAGTTTGGTTGAGCTGCGGCTGCAACATCCGATGGTGGGGACATGGCATCCGCCACCGTTGTATGCTAGCGAGTTGTTCAAGCAGTCAAGGAAGGGCGATGGAACTGCTGCGCCATATAGGCATCGCGAACTTACAGTGCGGATTTACTCGCCGGATGGGAGGTTTCGTCTGATTGCGCTGGGGGCTAACCTGACGGTGGATGATCTGTTATCCGCATTACGTCGACGGGTGTGGATGAATGATGCAAGTCAGTTGGTTTTGAGGGAACGTGGCAAAGGTAGGTTTCATTCAATATCACATTGGGAATTATATATATCTGTGGCTTTAGATCGTATCCTCAATGCTCACGAAGTACCATTCAATATCATATGTCGTCGCATGACAGAAGCTGGTTACTCGTGGAACGATGGCCTGACCCTTCTCGGTGGCGAACACATGTCCTTCCTTCTCAAACTTATTTACCACGGCCTCGATATTAGCATCAGTCATCGGCTATTCACAAACACTCCCCACAACCGTCGTTCTCGAGATAATGAAATCAATTTGGAGAGCTTTGATTACGTCGACCTTACCGGGCGGGGTTTGCGCACCATCCCCGTTGTTCTGCACCAGCACGCTGGTCAAATCATCTCTCTGAAACTCTCTCGTAATTTCATGATCGACCTTCCTTTGGATTTTCTCGAGGCGTGTTGGCAAATTCGGGATCTAAGATTGTCGAACATGTCGATGCGAAGGATCCCGGAAGGCTTGATTGCTGTCAAGCGACTCAGACGTCTCGATCTTGCGTCGAACTATATGAAAATGAAGGGATTGGAGGGAGGAATGTTACACAAAATCCCCGAGCTAACGTCTCTATACCTGCAAAACAACCTTTTGAGGGATCTCCCAGCGTCGTTTGCAGAATTCTGGTCCCTTACTACCCTGAATGTGTCGAACAATCAGTTGGGGGCTGTACCGGATGTGGTGACAAAAATTACAACGTTGATTGACCTCGATGTATCATTCAATACTCTGGAGGTACTTCCGTTGAATATTGGAGATTTATGCGCATTGGAGCGGTTTTTGTTCCTTGGGAACGTAATTTCGGAGATTCCGGACACCTTTCGTATGCTGAAGAGCCTGGAGTACGTGGATTGCAGGAGAAACCAGATCGTGAACCTGACGGCAGTAATAAGCCTACCTCGGTTGAAATCGTTATATGCGGACCACAATGCGATTCACCTACTGGATTTGTCGGTAGGGGCGAACCTCACCACAATCGATGTGTCGCACAATGAAATCACTCGAGTTATTATATTACTATCTTCCTTCAATTCTGCACCATACTGTCTTACTGTGCTTGACCTCTCAAATGCGAGTCTTACAACACTCGATCCCAGGATCCTGGGCAAACTTACTATGTTGCGAGTTCTCAGGCTGCAGCACAACAGTCTCAGTTACTTCCCTGACGCACTCAAAGACTTGACCCAGCTTGAAGAGTTACACTGCTACAACAACCGTCTCATCAAACTCCCCGATACCATTGGCGAACTCGATAAACTGAAAATTCTCGATGTGCACAGCAATAACCTTCGTGAGGTCCCGATGACGATCTGGCACTGTTCCGCTCTTACAAACCTCAATCTCTCCTCGAATTTCATCGCCACCTTCCCTATGCCTACTATCGTGTCCATCCAAAAAGAGCTCACCAACGACCATATTGTAGAGGGCCCATACAAGTACAACGGTGATCACGACATGCTTGGCCGCCCCTCTCCGCCCCTCTCCCTCTCCCTTGAATACTTCTCCGCCTCCGGAAACAAGCTATCTGGTTTGGAGTGGTTACGAAACATCTCGTTCTTGTGTACGCTCACCACAATCAACCTATCCTATAATGGGATCAGCAACCTCCCGGCTGGGTTCTTCCGCGGAATGCCCAAGTTACGCGAAATTTATCTCTGTGGGAATGAGATAACGACACTCTCGGCGGGGGATTTTTCTGGGTTGAGGAAACTACATACGTTGTATTTGAGCGGGAACAAGCTGACGGTGCTGCCCATGGAGTTGTCGAGGTTAGATAATCTGGCGGTACTTGACGTGAGCAACAACGATTTGAGGTACAATATTCATAACTATGAGTTTGACTGGAATTGGTACGTTGCTTGTACTATTGAGCTTCGGTATGAAAGATTGATTGAATATGCTTTGACTGGCAGGAACTTCAACAAATCCCTCCGATCCCTTAACTTGTCGGGCAACAGGCATTTCGTGATCAAATCTAGCAACCAGCTTGCCGAGGCCTCACGCGGTGACTATGGGCCCCAACATAGCAAAAGTTCTCTCTCTGGTTTTGCGGGCCTCCGTCACCTGTGCAACCTCAGCTTAATGGACATCACAGTAGCTGTCAATCAACTTCCTGGCGAGAATAATGATCGTAGGGTTCGTTCTACCGCCAGTGTCGTCGGTGGATTGGGGTATGGCATATCCGATTGTCTAGGGCGCGACCACACATTGACGATGCTTGACCTCGTCTATGAATTTCCTGAGCATCGTAATCAAGCACTCTTTGCCATGTTCGGGAACACCCGTCCCCCCAAAGCGCTACCCACTGGGATATCGCCCAACAGGCATGCAAAGTATCTTTATGATCATTTTATCGAATTTTTCCAGAACCAGATGGACAATCCGCATATGCTCGAGAGCAAACACCCGGCCGTGGATGCACTCCGGAGGTCGTTCCTGGGCTTGCATCAGGCAGTGCACAACCAGTTATTTACAGCCATATCGAAGACGTCGAGGGGCACAAACAAGGCACCTTTGGCGGACGTGGATCCGGTTACCGCGCGTGGTGGTTGTTCTGGGTTGGTGGTGTATATTGAGGGTCGGAAGTTGTTCGCTGCAAATGTAGGGACAGCATTGGGCGTCATTTCACGGAGGGGACAGCCACTGTTAATTTCAAGGAAGCATGACCCTTGGGATCCGGAGGAACTGCGGCGGATACGACGGTCAGAGGGATGGGTTACACCTTCGGGGTTAGTGAACGGTGAAGTGAACGTCACAAGGTCTTTTGGCTACTATCATATGCTCCCAGTTATCCACGCATCCCCCGATATTTGTGAATACGACATTTCTGACGCGGACGAGTTTCTGATCATGGGGAATCGGGGATTGTGGGATTATGTAGATTTCAAGATGGCGGTGGATGTTGCCGGCACCAGAGGTGATCCAGCGTTGGCGGCGCAGCGGCTGAGGGATTTTGCGATGAGCTATGGGTCGACAGGGCATATTATGGTCATGGTCATCCAGTTAAGGGATGCGTACGATAAATCTATCTTGCGCAGGCCAACATTCCCCAACCCGAGTCTTGAGCTCTCACCGACACCACATGCTCTGAAGCCGAGCTACCCAGTGATGGACAAGAACCCGGAGTGGAGAGAATCAGAGATCGTACCACCCACAGGGCACATCGCGCTGGTGTTTACCGACATCACGGACTCGGCGCATTTGTGGGAGGTCAATCCGGGGATGCCTGTTGCAGTCAAGCTTTACAATGATCTCATTAGGAGACGATTGAGGATCTGTGGTGGATACGAATCCAGGGCCCAAGGTCATATGTTTCTGTGCAGTTTCCCGACTGTGATAGCCGCTGTATGGTTCTGCTTGTTAGTGCAGATAGAACTTTCACAAGAGCGTTGGCCGCAGGAGGTTCCGCAACGCGAGGACGGGCAGCCAGTTGAAGATTCGGGTGGTGATTCGATTTTGCAGGGTATCTCTGTATCTATGGGCATTCATTGTGGTACACCATCATGTGTACAGAACCCCATCACATGCCGGACGGATTATTTGGGCCCAGTCGTCAACAGGGGGGCCCTTATCAGTGAGTTCGCACAAGGAGGTCAGATTGTGTGCAGTGCCAATGTTGTCCAGGAGATCAGGGCCCTGGTACTGGAGTGTGTCCCAGAAACAGAGTATTCTAGATTCCAACCACCCAAGGCAATTGATGCTGTCAGGCAGCTTGGTATTGTCATCAAGGATATTGGGGAGCAGAGACTCAAGGGACTAGGATCAACTGAATTTTTATCAATTATCTATCCTTCTGGGTTGGATGTAGGACATGATCTAGGCTCTTATGGCCATCAATAAACAAATGCACATGGGAAATTTACCAGCCTTCCTGAAATGTATTGCTGCAAAAGCCAACAGAAAATAAAAACACCACAATAGTATAATGAGACTTGTATAATAAGCTCATTTTAACTTGCACTTACTGTGATACAGGCATATGTAATCCAATTATACTTGTTAGGTGCTTTAGATATTGTAATTTTACCAAACAACTCATGTTGATTGAGCTATATGTGTTGTTTCTGGGGATTGCCTGTGCAAAGTAATTGGAATACCAGCCATCCTTTCTATCAATACCTATAGGTGTTTAGTTGTGGAATTTTCATCACCTGGTGCTGTACACTGTCTGATGCCCTGTGTTTTGACCCTTTGTGTTCACAATCATTGTTGGGACCGGAACGACCATAAAGACTGCATGACAAAACACAGGATGCAAAGGGAAAGTTCAACAGACAAGGCAGTCCTTGGTCTCATCTGAATCATTCAGAATTTCAAACAGGGCACGGGTGTAACGTTTGCTCTATGCAAAGACCTACAAGATATCCGATTATCCATGGCTGCTTGTGTTACATTATTTCCCTAGATCCCCCGCGTGGAGCCAAATTTCAAAATGTATGTGGATATATTGCTACACGGACTGTACAATGCAGAGGGTATATCGAACAGCCCTAAATGCCTTCGAGAAGCCAGATATGTAATCAAAAAACCAGACACCCAATGTCACGCCCCCCGCGCTACCTCATCCGTATACAAAGGTGGGGGTTCAAAGTCCACGGTAGATTGCATTTGCTGCACCTGTACCTGCTGTACCTGCGCCTGTTGCCTCTGCAACTGTTTCAGTGCCTGGATTTCCTGCCTCAGTTGCTTGACTTCCTCCGCCAACTCCTCCGTTGCCCTCGAGTTACTCGACCTCGAGCCACCCGAGTTTGACGATCGGGCCGTTCGTCCGCTAACAGAAGCCATCTCTGCTCGCAGACTACGCATACGTTGACTCGCCATCTGAATTTGGTGTTCCACGGATCGTGAGCCAGACGACCCCACCGATGACTGGGCTGTTGGAAATGATGACGCGGTTGTTTCTACACTAGGCC
>QFDT01003902.1:0-11258 GCA_003315915.1 Macrolepiota dolichaula | reverse complement strand
CCTCCTCGGCCTCCTCGTCCTCGTCCGCAGCGTCTATGCCTCAGGAGTCCTCCACGGGCTTCCCCACCTCGTCCGAACGTTCTACTGTCTCAGAGAATGATGACTCGGAGTAGATAGAACGTTATAGTAGATCATGGACTATGATCTTAGATACAGACTGACTCATTGGACGCTCTGTAGTGTACTAGTAGTTTCTCTCCTTCGATCGATGACTCGGACAGACGATTATGACTCGTAGACACGGTAGTACACAACGACCTTGGACTTGCATAAATAGGCGTAGATTACAGGATCAAAAACTCCAAGTTTTTGATTCTCTTCTGTTGTAACTTAACTGTTACCCGTCTAATCCAAGATTGGTCGACCTTAACTTCTAATCCTCTGAAGTTAACGGACCCATAGCTGCGACGCTTCAACGCTATCGGTTGCTGATTATACTTTGGTATCGTCACTTCGCCAATTCACCTATTAGCAGGCTAGTTAAGGATCTCGGTCCTTAATTAGCTAGGCGCCTCCTAACTTAGGTCTAGGAGCCCGCTGAACCATAACAAGCCCATTAGCAACTCCCACCCCAAATGTTGCCTCTCGCCCACCAACTCCCAGCACCCCCACCAAGTCCAAGTCAGCGTTGCAGACCCCTTCTCCCTCTCCAATCACAGCAGAAGAGGCTGCCAGTTCCAGTCCCCCAAAGTCCCTAGGTCCCCGACCTGCCCCACTCAAGCGAGCCTTTGCTATTTCAGGTATGACCTTATTATTACCTCATTTAATTATATACTCATAAGGCCTACCCAAGATCTAGAAGATGAGGCCGAGGTACTAGCAGCTATCGAACAGGGCCACAAAGCCCCTCGCCTTTCTTGCAGCACCACAGTCTCAATCCAGGAATTTGAGAAAGCACAGGCAGTGGTAGGGGGTCTTTTCCTTTCTTCGCACATCATCACTTAGTTTCTATTGAACAGGTCTCAAGCAGCTTGGGAAATGCGACTGAACAGTGATTTTCTATATACCTGTATCATAGTTGAAACCAGCAATGAATTATGCTATCTTATGTTCAGTGCCTCTTGACAAATTTCTCATGGTGCGAGCAAAGTAAACTAGTGAGTTATTTTAGAATTCTCCCAACTAGTCTTAGTTCAGAACTGGAGAGGCTTGGGATTTTTTAGAGTGCCACTCAAGTCAGCTCCAGCCCTATTCAAAATCTGCTTTCCATTATCTGGGTCAATAAGTGTAAACATGCAGAGAATGCAAAGTGCGTCATTTTCAATAAAATTCTTTCATGCTCTCCAATCTAAAGGCACTATAACAAATTGGTGGTACCAATGATATCATGTATACAATCAACAGAATTTAAGTTTATTCGCAACTAGACATAAAAGTGGCCGTGCTAGCTAGCCTAAAGCCAACAATGAGTCGCTCAGCTTCCCCTAATTCATTTTCAACCCTTGATGAGGAAATTGCTGCCCTACATCGCCAGCTTCAAGCATCTCAGAAGCAGGTTTCTGACCTTAAACAAGGTCGAAAGCGAAAGTGGTATGTTAACCTAGCTCATATAATATTTGCACACACACTAATTTAATTTTCTGTAGCACAACACAAAGCCAGGGGCGAGCTATTCGTCGGCTTGTATCATGTTACGAAAGCATTTTCTCAATAATTGGAGAGGCTGACCAACACACCCTTGCTGAGGCCAGTGGTACATTATTGGGCAGCCTTGACGCCCCTCCTGGCAGTGAGGCTGAAACTGACATCATCCGCGAGTATGTTAATACCTTTGGTCCCACCCTGCCTAAAACTTATTTGCCACTTGTGCAGGCAAGATCGAACATTTGCAGCCTTCAGCCTTCTTATTAAGGTAGTCCCCCGACTTCGTGAACTCCTGAAATCTGGTGATATTGATGCCCAGAATGCGTACATTAATGAGGTATAGTACTTTGCAATATTTTCTATTTTTTGCTCACATGTGCTATTATTATAGCTCCAAAAAGGTGCTAATTCGGCCCGAAACGACGATAATACTCGCATCAAATGGGAACTAGCATTCTGGATCAATAGCAAGTTTAATCCCCATGACCCCCTTGACCCAAGAACCTGTGGAAATAGGGGTCTCCAACATGACGTTTGTGGAGAGCTCCTATGCCCCATTGACGCTGACTGGAGTCAGCTTGCGTAAGTGATAGTGTTGGCTGCACATCTTGTATGCACTAATGCTATTAAAAGAGTTCGCACTGACATCCGAAATGGTGTCTCAGATATTAGCATGAATGAAAACTTCTTCCTTCGCTGTTAGGATTTCGCCAGAGCTCTTGTCCAGCAGTGCACGTTAATCCCGTATCTGGACGTTACGAGGCTAGCTAGATCTCCCAACGGATCCAACGCTTCTGGTCCTCTTTGTAGGACCTTGCTGTGGTCGGATAGGACAGCAAAAATGGCAAGAGCAACAAGTCTACCTGACTTGAAGTCACAGCCGAGACGATGTCAAGTACCTTAGACAACGTCTATAGATGAAGGGAGAACACCTGATGGTTCTTGCCTTGTTAGGGCTCGAAGAACTCAACACTAGGAGCGAGAGAGAGACGCTGTCTAGTAGCAACAACGCTAAGATTCGAATTGAGTTTCTACCTACTTACAAGCTTGCTATTTATCGTGTATTGCACAAGCTATAGAAGTTGTGGAAGTTCGTCAAAAAGGAGGGAGGGAAGCGGAAGTCCGTATCTAAACATAAGATAGGGAATAACGGGAGTCCGTAACTAAACATAGTACGATGGAAGAAGAATGGAAGGAAAGGGAAAGCGGGAGTCCGTGCTCCAGAGAGTCCAAGGTCTCTAAATTTAGTTGTTCTCCTATACCGGGGTTATTCGTCCGTTCATTCCAAGTTAAGCTCTTCTTCTTCGTGAAGCTCCCAGTCTTCCCATTGTGCGTCGACTACCATCATGTCTGTGAGGACGTCGAAAGAGTCAAAAATAGTGTTCATAACATTCGCTGCCTGTATGCCGACAATCAAGGTGACCCATCCAATATCGAACAAGGCTTCCTTCGGAATCAGTTATTGCTTTTGGTGTGCCTTTATTATTACCTAACCATATTTTGCTCCAACTCAATCTTGCAGACCTTTTACACTATCTTCATTTCTCCATCAGTCAATGAGGACCAATTCAACAATGAGCCCAGCCACCGACCCCACAAAAAGCAAAAGACAACTAACGCTATCAAACCGAGTATCGCGTCTACCCTCAATATGAATGGAAGGGTGACTGGCCACGCAATTGCCTATACAGCTGTTCTAGTCAGTATTTTCACAAGTTTTCTGCGTATCTTAATGCTAAATATGCTTTAGCTGGTTTTTAATTTAACCAAGGCAACAGGGTGGTCTGATACATACAATGGCTTCAGCTTCCAAGCATTCTATAATTTTATTGTCGATTATTTTGAGGACATCCCTGACTCAGCGTCCAAATCCCGTGTTAGTGCACTTCTTCAGTGGTGGAACAGGTACGCTGCCAACTAATATTTACTTATTTATTTATTTATCTATATCTCCTTTAGCCGTGTGTTCCCCTGCCATACAGCTTTAGCTGCTAGTTCATGTGCATCTCAGCAGAGGCTTGCTGCCCAAAGGGCTCGTCGCACAGCAGGTTAGATAATCAGGGTAGTAATTGTACCATATATGTATATTCTTTCCGATGTAACAATAACTGACTATGTATATATCTGTTTTGAATTGTTTACCACACCTATGCAAAACAAATAAGGCAAGGCTGCCTTTGGGTACACCCCACGCTATATGATTTTGTGCAATGCACTATGCCAATATCAATATGATAGTTACAATGGTTGCCAATTTGCACCATTATTGTTCACCTAGCCTGCTCACATACCAGCATTGTGATAATTACAACAGCAGCTATTTAATATCACAATTATTTGCCTGCCCCCATGCACGACATTCTCCACAATAAATGATTTACCAAGCTCACATATACCATTATTATATTGGCACTAATGACCACTAGCTTGGTGTACAATAATGGCATGCCTCATCCCCGTACACATAAGTATTTCGCTAATTGCAGTGGCTGTAAATTTAGTCCTATTCAGATCAGGCAGTCACCCTACTGCCGGAACATCACCTGCTACCACCAGTTCCCAGCATAATGGTACCTATTGTCATATAAGGTCAGGATGGTGGCTCTGGTCAGAGGGGACCACACCAATATGAAAATTATGTTAATTGTCAAATTCGCCTAGCGATATCTGTGCCGATCATGGAGCTGGCAATATTGTATCGAATTGTAGGTACGATGTTGGATTATATTGACCGATATTGAGTTATCATAAATTCATTTTTTTCGTGATGTGGTAGGTCATGCCGCTAATATTTTTAGAATCAGCACAGCACCGTTTGCCGTGGGCATTTCATGATAACAGCCCTTCCATCTTGACTATAGGTGCCATACCTCACTGAACCCACTACACCTCCAAATGTATTTTGGAAAGCAGGTGTGGAGATGGTTGAAGGCGCACCTCCACCCTTTTCACCAGCTCCCTGATTCGTGTCCACCATCTCCCATGATTGGGGTGATGACGCCACCTGTACACTCGGCTACACTGCCCATGGGGGGCGTTGAGCCTCAGCACAGAAACACAGGTGTGAGATTCTGAATTCTACCCCCATACCCAAAATGACCCGCTCTTGGCGATAGTACAGCTATCTGATGCGACAACCATATCCTCCTCAAGGAAAGCACGGGGGGGGAGACGGAGCTCCCTGCGGCGAGTCGATGGTACCTGCCTTTATCATGTCACAAGTAAATTCGTGTGGAACAACGAGTCAAGGTGTGATTTTTATGCCTTACCACTCATGATGATACCTTGACGTCGGGCACTCTTGTAGATCATTTCCAATTTGCCAATGGAGGAGTATTTTCGGGTGCTCACAATTTTTTAGTCGGCCAAATGAATGCAGTAGAAACCCAGAGAACAGGAACCCAGGGTATGGGTATACAGAATGTTGCCATGCAAAACATTCATAACCACGCGAATCTGAATTGTAAGTGGATCTCACCGACTTATGATGAAGGACCAACTAGACATGTCGTCAGCACTTGAAAGGCTGCTGCCGTACGTTATCCCTGGAGCAGAATTTAATTCGGCGGCTCGTGATCCTCCACCTAAATGCCACCCAGATACTCGTACGCAGATTCTGATAGCCCTACGGAACCAAATAGATGGCAAAGCAAGAATGATTTGGGTGCATGGACCAGCCGGCGTTGGGAAGAGTGCCATTATGCAAACGATCGCCGAGACATTGTCGCCCCACACAACCTTTGTGACGTTGTTTTTTTCCCGCTTTAGTGATCCTCCGCGCGACGACTCAAGAAAGGTTTTCACTACTCTCGCATACAGACTAGCCGCCGACAATACGGAATATCGGAAGTATATCGAAGAAAGGATGTATCAGGATCCCGCATTCCTTGCTGTATCACTTGCAGAGCAATTCGACCGCCTTTTCGTTGTCCCCTTCACCCATAATAACGTTGAAACAGGTTCTCAGCGATGGATAGTCTTACTTGATGGCCTGGACGAATGCAAGAATGAGTGGAATGACCAATGCAGGCTGGTAGATTTGATCGGCGACTCCATCCTACGCCACGCTGGGGCCACCCCTTTCGTCTGGGTCATTGCTAGCCGACCTGAAGCTCATTTGATGTGTGCCCTGCGGAGACTTAGAGGGAAATTCGAGGGATACCCTACAGAATTCCAGGAACACGATATCCCTGTGGACTCTGACGATTCCGCTCAGGACGTTGAGCGATACCTTCACACAGAGTTCACAACAATCAGGGAGGACAACCCTGATGCATTCCCTGACCCATTATCTTCTTGGCCATCAGATAGTGATTTCCTGATGATTTCCAAGGCATCTTCTGGCCTTTTTGTCTTCGCATCAACTCTCACCAAATATGTTTCTGTTGGCAGCCCGGTTTCTCGCCTCAAGTTAATTATATCCCTGATTGATCGATGTACACACTATCCCTCAAGAATACGCCACAGGCCATTTAGCATGCTTGACATGCTGTATATTCAGATCATGTCGGACATCCCAGAATATCTACTCCCAGTCACAAAATCCTTGCTCGGCTACTACCGCCTTGTGAGTGAAGAGCCGATCTTTGGATGTGGACTTGTTGAGGCCTGCAACACCCTCGGACTGTGTCAGGACGAGGCGTATGACGCTTTGCGCAAGCTTTACTCTGTCATTACTTGCCCTTCCCCTAGCGCGGCACCTCGGAGTGGAATTGAGTTCTTTCATGCATCATTTTCCGACTTCCTCTTCGATCACTCTCGCTCCCAGAATTATCATGTAGACCTAGCCCAAGAGCGCACCAACCTCTTGCGATGTTATATCAGAATTCTCAAGGAATCTTCACAGGCTAACTCGACAGCTCGTATCCCAAGTGAGTTTGTCTGTTGACACTCAGATTCCTTCGTCAGATACCAACAGCGTGGACGTCCATTGGGTACCTACGGATAATGATTATAGTCTCAGTGGATCACGGGAGTACCTACTTCAAAGAGCGCGACGCTGCTGCATTTATCTTTTGACCAAATGCGGTCGTTCCTGGTGTACCTCTTGTCCACAGCCAAGGGGTAGCACTCGTCTCCTAGTCGAGACTCCTGAGCTCATGGATGCCTTCCGAAGCATTCATCCGGTTCTATTCCACGCGGGGCTAGAAGCGAATTTCTTGTACTGTGTTGACCACCATGTGCGCCCAAGACCACATACCACAACCCGCACTCAATTTCTTTATCTAGGTCCCCAACGCCAATCAAGAGATAACGACTTCTCGAGAGTTCCGCATTAGCGAGCTAGATACCGAACGCCTCTTCAGCTCTCTACGCACTCGACCTTGGTGTTGGTATTTGACTGATTTTGCCGCCAAGTACATCGAAGTGACAATGACTGTAGTGCATGTAAGTGTATTTGTTCAATTTCTAAGCACGTGTTTACCCAACCCCGTCCACCAGCGTGCCAGGTGGTCCTACGTCAAAGGGGAGATCAGGACAAGCACAAATCCTTATATCTACTCTTTTGACCTGATGGAGGTAGTGGATGCTGTCGATATGAAGGTGCAGCGACGATCGAAGGTTAAGATTGTAGGGACGGAATTGTGGGGACTCTATGCAGTAATTGGACCTTTTCCACCTCGGTTCGGCTTTCGGGGTAATGCTTTCTACATGCTCCCTTACTCGGAATAATGTATATGAATTAATCCACTGACAATGATCACGACGCGGAATACAGCGCATAGGGCAGAGGGGTATGGTAATCTGGTGTGTTTCTTGATATATAGGTAGCCCTCTATTTGTTGAGACACCTTTGTATAAGATCTTGAGTACAATTTCATTCCGGCTACTTGCTTACCCCCCCCCCCCCCCTCATGATACAATATTCCGAAATACATATGTACGTACATTTGACGCTTTTCAATTTAGAGTAATGTAGGCACCACAAAGCCATTTACATCGTCCAATGCACTATCGTGGTCAATAATAGAGGAACATTGATCGCAAATCTTGAGGAAGCTTGCTCATGAAATAGTCATCTTCTTCGGCTCTTGTTTGGGGAACGACCTGGGGAAGAGAATGGTCAGTACTCCATCAGCCATCATCGCCGTCACATTCTCGTCCTGCAGAGCGCGTTAATTCCGAACAACGCACAAGGCATATATTATCACTCACCTTGATACCATGAGGCAACTTTAGTGACCAAGAAAACTTTCCAAATTGACGTTCGCGAATAGTATAAGCGTTCTCCTCATGTTCGCCTGACGATTTATTTTCAGCCGAGATTATGAGAACGTTGTTGTGGAACTCTAGCTGGACGTCTTCCTTTTTGACGCCGGGAGTTCAAAGTTGGCTGTTACGATATTCTTTTCTTTGTTCTCGTGAAGATCCATTCTGTATATGAGAATTAGGGTTTTGGATAGTCGTCAGGGAGATATGGTCACATACTTTGGTTTGAAGGCTCGTGTCGAGGCGGCATCCTGATGCTGGAATTGTTGCCGTGTTCCGGTATCACTCCGGGACTGAAATTGGTAAAGGTAGCGGTCGACGGTGTAGAAAGGCTCGTAGAAGATAATACTAGACATGGGAGAAGAGTAATGAAATGTGATGTAGAAGTTGATGATTCGAGGTCGAGTTGGATGATAGTGCCGGGGACTACTCGAATGTTGTAGCTGCTTTTATATGTTGATGCGGTGTTCATGATGCTTCTAGTACGGTTCTTGAATGAGGTGGTCGTACCGACAAGATGCCAGCGGATTCGAGGGACCCGTGGAATGTTCCAGAATAAAGAATAGCGAGAGATAGCGCGTATCCTGCATGGCCAATTTCCACAGGCAATTACTCAGAACACTATGTATTGCTGTAGAGCGGGCAATTGGCTCAGCGAGCGATAGCGAATACTCTCGAACTGAGCTGATGGGTGTAAAAAGATAAACAGCATTTTATGCTCCCCGGCCCGTAGCTATTACCTGTACGCCATGCTACGTAAGGGCCTTCTAGGCATAGTCATCAGTTTTTGAGTGCTTCCGTTGACGTCTGACCATATCCCGTTTCCTTCCCCTACATTTTCGAGTACATGTAGAGAGCTTTGCTCATCTCTGTGCCACTAGCAAAGCACTGCGTCAGTTTTGTCAGCGTATGCATATTGACCAAAGAATGGGACTGGGAAGAGTTGGTCACATTGCCTAACAAGCGACACGGAAAGTGAGGCAGGATCCTGGTTCATTGTCCCTCGCAATCATGGAAAGCCACACTGTATGTGACACGAGAGTGGCGAGAGACTTCATCAAATCAATGCGACGCCCAATGATACCCCGCTTCGCCATGTTCCTCTCCTAATTCATTGCGGCCAAGTCTCTCCTGTATGCTACCTGATATGCTAAAGGAATTTCACCCAATATCAATCCTTCACTCCTCACACTTACCCACGCTCCGACTTCTCCTTCGGTCTTACCGGAGTCACAAGCCTAAGACCAGTCTGACAATGATTGAGTACCTGTTGGTAACCGGGTCTCGAAAGAAGATCTCAACGAGGCCTACTTGACCCAGGCTGTATTCGAATACTAATTTCCACAATGTAATGCAGGACTACACAAAATCGGGATAGAGGATGATGGAATTCTGTCCTCTGGCACTACTTCCTTCTTATTGACATCCTTCAAGTTGTTGGAGTCCCCTTGAGGTGATACGTTGCTATGCGATCAGCTCGTTTCAAGCGTTCCACAAAAAATCTGTCACAAGCTACATCAGGTACTCCTATGCAGATAACTCCGAAAGCGACTTACACCGAGATAACAAACAAATGTCCTCACAACTGATACGCCAGCATACGTCACCTTTCCAACGGTATATACATACAGTGAATACTGTTTTATGTTTGTTCCTCCGTCGGGATGTTGGTAGACCATGGTATTACTAGTAGTAGACCAGTCATCGGAAGTCGTCTTCGTGAAGCCAATAACATCGTCACGTATCTTCTCCCAAATTTGATCTATGGTGAGTGCAATGAGAAACGTTGGCTCACACAAGGTAGGAACGTACTATTAGCAAATCTGGGGAATGCAAGACCGTCCTTCCTATATCCCGTCAATTAGCATTTGTAATCAGGCGTGGGCAGTCGGATGAGAAACAAACTGGATTACTTCGGCGTTCAGCCAGTTCTTTATCTCTTCTGTTGAGGCTGGATAATCTTCCGTTTGTAGGATATCACAGAGACCTCTGACAGCACCTCCCGGCTTCTGAGCAGGGGGAGAAGACTGATCTCCGGAATATGTAAAACCAAAGGCAGATTGGAATTTTATTTTAGCATAATCTTGAAGCATGCCCCCAAGGACCAGGACATCGTCGTCTGCTACAGGTGGTCTCTGTGAAAACATGAATTTGAATACAACATGACAGGCCGAAATTGGTGACTAACCTGGAGATCCTGACGAATCTTATCGCAGAGGATATGAAAGAGGTATCGTACAGCCTGCTGCTCGGGGGGAACTTCTTCATAAAACATCTAGTTGACCCCCTGTGAGTCACCATTTAAATGTCTACCTAGCGGCACATAATACACACTGTTTGAACAAAGATATACGTAGCAGGGATCGCGACTCCAGCCGAGTTGGTCTGATACTTGTACCATGACGTCAGGATGCTTTTTTGGCGAATCGGGTTAGCTGTAGGGTCGGCCGGCTGATAGACACGATCGATGTTAGTTGTGACCCAGGAGTCATGGGCCGCCCCCGAGAGAACTTGCGAACAGTCGGCCACCAAGTCGTCAACAGCTGCTCCTAGATACAGGCTGAGCCATGTTGAATGACTAACATAATTCACGACGTACGCTGAACGGACGCAATTGGAATACCAAGACCCCTTAAAGCAATCGGAAGATTAATTATTAGGCCAGATAAATGGTCAGATGAAGTTGACGTACGCGAAAAGCCTGCCTTCAATCGAGGTCCTCAGGTAGTCCTGACCTGGATCCATAACAGGAAGGTATATCAACTGTTGATTGGACCGGAGATATGCTGCTGGGACGCCGCTAGCGCGCCATGATTCCGGTGGATTTGACCCATACGAAAACCCAAAATGACTTGCAAATTGGCTCGATGCATTTATTTCCAGTGCATCGGCAAGTTGGGCGTCCGTATTTGGGGTAGATACCCCTGCGAGTTTCGCAGCGGAAGCGAAAGCGTCATGTCGAATACTATCGCGAATGGCCTTACTATCGGAATTGACCTGATAAAAAACCTGTCATGGGAAGGGGGTCATGACTATGCTAACATCGTTGAGAATGGTGATGCGTACGCCTATGAAATAAATCACAGAGAGGCCAGCTCGGAGACCGTCACTTGTGAACGCGCCGTTCACAGACACAATCACTATGTCGGCTTTCCAGTCTGTCTTGTCGTCTACCGGAGAGTCGTAAGCCCGATTGCTGGGTATAACTTGCCATATGGGCTCCTTGTTATCCAAAGTAAGTCTCATTAGGGTCTCAACCAATTCCGGAGTTACTTGATCTAAGGGTATCGTCGCTCAATGGTAGATATCAATCGTTTCATTGAACATCATCTAACCCACTTTCAACCCAGTCTGGTAGGCCGGCGTGGCTGACGGAAGGCTCGTTAAATAACTATTATGAACGAGGACGAAAAATCATACCCAAAAACATCGTTTTTTAAGTAGTCAGTGATCTGGCTACCAAC
>QFDT01003901.1:0-14982 GCA_003315915.1 Macrolepiota dolichaula | reverse complement strand
GGCGGAGGGGTTCCATGTGGAGAGGTAGATCGGCCCGGTACTTCTTCATAGTCCGGAATGTCGAGAAGCTCGAGGCGCCACTTGTATAGCCAATGCAGGGGGTTCGTCGTCGAGACCATAACAGGCTGATGGTCAGAGATTTGCCCCACAATGCATTGGTTGCCAAGCAACCATGGGTTAGCAGCCAGTTACCCCAAAGCAACTGGTACTATGAAGGAACCAAAGTTGGTCAAGTATTGGAAAATGAGAACAAAAAGTCAGTGGGTGTGGGTGTTGGGGCAGCATTGGGTTGGGGCAGCATTGGTCAGATTGGGTTGTGATAACAAGCTGCAATAAGAACTCTAGTGACCATTTATCGATCAACTCGCTAGATCCAATCTATAGAAATTCTCACTAACTCAGTTCACTTTCTTAGTCTGAGGTCTCTATTGACCAAAGCTAATCCTTAATTCACACTAGACAGGTCACTTAATAAATCACTTATATATGATCTATCACTAGACAAGCTGGCAAGGTTGCTTGCTCAACACACTCCCTAGTGAGGAGTATTTATACATTGTGAGGTTAACTAGACTACAAATAAAGAAATAGTAAAATATTGGATTATTGAACTGTCAGACTTTCACTAGCCACCCTATAACCTGGGTTGAGGGTTCGCTAGGCCAATCAGAAACTTATCTAGTTATCCCTGATGGGTGTCCATATGGACGGTGCTCTTGCGAGCTATAGTACCTAGCTACTTCCATTGGTAGCTAGGGTTGGTAGCATATGACATCAGGCTGCCATGCGTACCTAGCTATTATCTTTATTTCCAATGGATGGCTGTTAGTTATCAAGTGATCAATAACTAGCTGGCTTCTTGCTATTGGCACTCTAAGTAGCTTTGCAGTGCTTTGCAAGCCCAAATGCTTGTGAGGTATTTCCTTGCTAGCCGCCCCTTCCAGCATGTGTCTTGGTTCAATTTTGAGGGGTTTGTTGGTGTGGCTGTGTGCTGACTAATTGCTAGGCTTGGGCCATAGCTAGAGTATTATGCTGCAAACCAGTCTTAATGAGTTGGTTCTAAATGGACTGATGTTGCTAGCCATTTTGGGTGAATAGGGTCACATTGCTAGACCTCAGGGCCCATTTGCCTTAGTGATCTGTTGATCTACTGATCCGGGGTGCTATAGATAGTTGTAGTGAGACACTTGAATGCGCTAGCAAGGCTCTGCTCACTAGATAGACCTGTAGCTAAGGGTATGGTTGTCCAAAGCTAATAGTATTATTCCTCAATACCATACGCTTTTCCAGTAAAGGGTACTAATGACCGATCTTTCTATTGAGGTTCATAACTAGGTACTTTGTCACTTCTAGCAAGGGTTCTTTAATATTACTAGCTTCATAACTAGTGATATTCCTAGCTCCTGCATTGGATTTGTGATCAAAATCATCTTGGCTGTAACAATGACCCCAAAAATGTTCCGCTCCATTGTCCTACTCAACATGCTTGGAAAACTGATTGAAAAGGTCATCTCCACACACATGCAATTCAACTCAGTGCACCTTGACCTTGTCCACCCATTACAATTTAGTGGGATCATTCAGCACTCAACAGAAGATGGCAGGGTATATCTCACACATATGGTCCGCAAAGGCTGGAAGCATAAACTCAAAACAAGCATCCTTGCATTCAATGTTGCTTAATTTTTTCCTTCAGTAAACCATTTCCTCCTCACCCACATTCTAAACAGACATGGCTTCCCTCCATGTTTGGTCTCTTTCTTTTCCAATTATCTTTCCAACTGTTCCACTTCTTATTCCAGGAATTAATTTTCCTCTCCTAAATTTCCAGCTTCTGTAGGTGTAGGACAAGGTTCAGCTCTGTCTCCCATTCTCACTTCACTCTTCCTTTCTCCATTCATGTATTATTTTGATTCGGACCCTTGATGTAAAACACTTTCCTTTGTTGACAACGGACTCATCATTGTACAATCCAAGAGTTTTGCCACTAATGCCTCTCTAATCTCACAGGTCTACTCTTCTTGTCCATCATTCATCACCTCCATAGGCCTTTCTCTTGGACATGACAAGAGTGAGGTCTTCCACTTCTCTAACCAACCTTGGGCCAAACCAAACCCAGACGTAATGCTTTGACATGCGGATGGCACCTCCTTAATGCTCACACCCAAGCACTTCATCTGGTATCTTGGTTTTTACTTTGACCAGGCACTAACCTTCAAGGAACATGTGCAATATTATGCAACCAAATCATTATCTACTGTCAAGTGTTTACGCCTGCTTGGCAACTTGGTGCAAGGCCTTAACCCCATCCAAAAATGCATCCTTTACAGGTTATGTGTTGTTCCTGTGGCAACATATGGCCTCAAACTCTGGTACTTCACAGGCACTCATAACAGAGCACTCCTCCAACAACTCAACAAAACACAACAATCAGCATCAATATGGATCACTGGTGCCTTCCGTACTACACCCCGAGGTAGCACTGAGTCAATTGCAGGCCTCATCCCCTTCCAATTTCACATCCACAAACTTGCCAAATGGTGTGCAATACACTTTTGAACCCTCCCTCCTAACCACCCCCTCAAACTCCTAACAAGAGATGACAACCCTGACACAATCAGCTTCAAGTCTCCTGCAGTCAACTTCCTTCAAGAATCTACATTTGTCACTGACACCTTCCATCAACTTCACCCACACGCTTGGTCTGGCACTTGCATTTGAGATAGGTACAGTTCTCAAATTTCCTTTTGTTCTTGCCCACACAATACAGATGATGATACCAAAGCTGTCCACTGACACCTCTCTGAGGCTAGTGAGGCTCAGGATCTTGCACTTTTTTCTTCTTCTTCCCTTTTGATCTCAACAGATGGCTCTTGTCCAAATTCCACATACCCTTTGAAGGCAAAAGCCCTTTCTGCAACGTCTGCTTTTATTCTTTTTGATTCTTCTCTTTCCTCTCCCCTCAAATCTCATGTTATCCCTGTGGGTAATGTACTTTCTTCTGACTCAGAATCATACACTCTCCGCCTTGGTCTTCTGTCTGCTATTTCTTTTTCCTCTAATTCTGTGCACTCATCATTGGACTCACATAGCATTACTGAAATTTCAATCTTTACTGACTCACTTTTATGTGCTAAATGTCTGTTTGATTACAGTGCTCACAGTGCACATCTTGTTACGATTGTCTCCTCTATCTTGTAATAGTATGTCGTTTCTCTTTGTCATCTTGGACTTGTCCTAGTCTTCTACTTTCCTTGTCTATTCTTGTCATCATCATTCCCAAGAGCTGTGTCTCTTTCTCTATTTGTCTGATTGGTCAAAGACTGAGTTTCCTTATTATGCATGCACTAAAGATAGCAACACCTTGGTGAAAGGGTCAGGGATTGGATCTCAATGTGCAGACTCTATTTACATTGTATTTGTATATTGATTAGTTTGGACAAATGTCAATACAGCCTCATATACTGAAGTGTAGTGTACTGTGTACCCTAGCTTTAGTATTGTTGTTAACCAGCGTGTTCTTATCAATATCATTTGACATTGCAAATCTGTTCCCTCAATCATCTTCACTGATGATTAGACTTACCATATAATACCTGCCTGGAAGCTCTGCGTGTCACTCAAGTTCAGGGGATGACCTCTCCGTCATTACATTGAGAAGACCATTGTCTTGCTCAACTCCACTTGGCACTTACCTCATTCTCTAGTCTGGGACTATGGATTGACTGGTAGTACTGCTGAAGCAACTTCTCAGCGGCCCATCTTCTGGCACAGCTTTGGACTAGGTCTGAGCATAACACCATATCACTATGAATGGAAAAGGGGGAGAAGGTATCATTGCCTTCAGTGACAGTGATTGGGGAGCTGATCCCAACACCAGATGGTCTCAGTCCAGTTACTTTGTGTCATTTGCACAATCCACAGTGACATGGGTTTCTAGGATGCAAAAGACTGTCACATTATCTTCTATGGAAGCTAAGTACATGGCACTCTCAGACACAAGTCTATCACAAATCCCTATGCTTACCTAAGCTGGGTATTGAGACAAGGGGACAGTAGTCTTAGATAAGCAGCAAGCAAGAGTGAAGAGATCAAGAGATCAGATAAGAGGTAAGGATAAGACAGGCTGAGCTGTAGACAAGTTGTTAAGTCTGGGTCCTACAGATGCCAGACAGCTAGTTTATATACACAGAGGGCTAGGACCTGGGACACTACCAGATGACCCCAGGAACTCTAGTCCTTACTAATTACATGGAGAAACTAATATTTCCTAGCCAATGGCATAAAACCCTTACTGATTGTTAACAATGACACCATATGACAACATAGATAAAGATCTTATCTTACTGATTGTTCCAGAACCCTCTAGAACAATGAGGAGTGATAAACTACAGATGGCACAGATAATCAACACATGATATAGATAATAATGATCGGCGCATAGCTCCTGAACGGATGCATGCCCCGCAACGTCCCGGGTATCGTCAGAATCCGACGGACGAGGGCTTTCCAACAATACTAAGCACGAGGTAAACGGCCCAGTATTCGGCGAGATACAACGTAAACAATGTATTCTGCCAAATCTGTGACAGAGTTGCCAATTAGTCTAGATTAAGCAATTAGTAGGCGAGCTTAATTTCAGCCTTCCACCCCTTCCTTTGCGTGGCGACAATATGGGGTCACTATTCTTATTGCAAAACAAAGCAGTAGAGAAGTGGTCAAAACATATTGACATACACTATCACTATATAAGAGAAGTGGTTGAAAATAGGATGATTGAAACTGCACAAATCAAGGGAACCAAAAACCCCGCTGATCTCCTTACCAAAAATCTTGGCACGGTTAAATTTAATTACTTCCATGATAACTTTTACGGGCTCGAGTTTGTCTTGCCCAAATTGCACTGAGGAGCACGGTATAAATACCTATAATTTGCTTGAGCACAAAGAGCGCCTTCACACATGTGACTCTGAGCAAGGGGAGTGTTGACACGGTAATGTGTGACATACTCTTCATCACATGACTTGTGATCTCATCACACAATGACAATAAATCCTTGTCAAACCAATGCTGTGCAATAACCGCATGGACATCAATTATGCTTCCATTTCTATTATTAGATACAATAGAGTAGGAACACATTGCTCTCACATCTTGTCTGCATGTTGAGTGATGCAGTAGTTTACTTGGGGTAGATGCTTAGTCATTGGACTGTTCATATGGTATATAAAGACTTTGTCTACTATGCATAATATAACTTTCTCTCCTCTCATTACATCGCACGTATTACTCGCTTTTCAAGCCTTCAAGCTTAAATAACAACTTCACTCTGTAAGTGCATGTGTTCTACCTCATAGTACACCGCTACGCAATGTTCTGCTGTTAACAAGTGCATGCATAATAAAGAAACTTGGTCTTTGACCAATCAGATGAATAGAAGAAGAGACACAGCTCTTAGGAATGATGGTGACAAAAATAGACAGGGAAAGTAGAAGACTAGGACAAGTCCAAGGCAACAAAGGGGAATGACATACTATTACAAGATAGAGGAGACAATTGTAACACAAGGTCAACATCAGTTGGAACAGTGGAGGTGGCACAGGTGACACCAAATGAGGAAAAATATGCTAAATCTACCTTTAAGGTGGACTTGGCATGTACAAGAGCAGCGTTGCACATACATACAAGCTGGGGAAATGAAAGGGAAGCCAGGGACAGGGCCCAGCTATCAGTTGTGATGTAGAATTGGTGGCAAGTGGGGCCACAAGTAGCATAGTAGGGGCGCTTTGCAGGGCGCCTACTTGAGACAGGCTCTTGGGCTGGAGCAGGGTTGGCACAGAGAGGGGGCGGTGCAGACATGTTGGGAGAGTGAGGTAGGCCAGTGGGTTGGGCTGCAGCATTCGCGTAAGACTTCCTGACATGAGGTGTGCCAGTGATGGGTTTCTCAACATGCACCTTAGGGCATGGAGGGGGCATGGTTTGAACTGATGCCTCATAGAAGCAAGGTGGGGGAAGCATAGCCACATCCTCTGCATGAGGCAAAGATGCAGCCAGTGGAGAGGGAGGGGATGGCATCATGTTGGGATAATGAGTGAGGAGGTTGGCCCATGGTTTGACTGCCTCTTGGAATTTCTTGAGTTTGGCGGCAGAAGCTCCTAGGAGCAGCACCTTGAGAACATCAAAGTGGTTGCCAGACTCACACATGAAGTGAGTGTAGTCATTGAGGATGTCCTCATAGTTGAACATGTCTTCCTGCTTCTTAGGTGCCTCCTTGGAGGGCTTAACTGTTGAAGCTGACAAAGAAGGGGAAGAGGTAGACTGTCTGGAAACTTCCAGGACAATTGGAGTGGTGGGAGTAGGCAATGTGGGGGTAGCAGCAACTGAAGAAGTGGTGGGAGGAGGTCCAAGAGAGGGGTTCTTCCATTGCGCAAAGGCCTTCATGTAGTTGAGGACATTGGAGTAGTCTCCACAACATGGTTCAGAAGTATTATCCCACAGAAGTGGGACGGGACTGGCAACATGAATGGGTGTTTACTCACAATGTTGGTAATGTTCATGGCTGCAAGCTCGCATTGGACGATGGAGCAAACAGCCTCAGGGAGTGTGTAGAATGGGCTGGTGCAAATAATTCTCTTGACATGATTGTCTTGATTGATTGTGGCAAGAAAGTTTTTAGTGCATTGTGAGAGCTTGGGGCCCTCATCGGTGGCAGGCATATACTTGGAATGGGATTTCCTAGGCATAGTGTATATTCTCAACAATGTGCACCCCAATGTCCCAAAAGGGAAGGTAGTGGTACAAGGTCAAGAAGGATTGCTATAGCTAATGTCTTGAGTGAGGAGGAGTGTTGAGTTGATATCTTCACTTGTTACATAAGAGCTATATCTGTGTAGTCTATATCTGCACTAGATAAGGTTCTACCAGATGAATCTAGAGATAGATCATCTGAGACCCACACTTGATCCATGGTGGAGTACTCATGTATCCACTCCATTCTCCATGGACCCACCTGTTCAGAGCAATCCACCAGAAATCCTATGCTATATGTAACCTTTCCACTCTATGATCCTTTAGATACTTCTATGAATAGTTACTTAGAATATGTATATAAACTCTATGTATTCACTTCTATTCTACAGTTCAATACACATCTCTTCTACTGCTCTATTGCTATACAAACTCTCTACTCTTCATCTCTACTGCTCTATACAATCTAGTAAGTGTTAGATTACCTCACCATTGTGCATAGCACCATTATGGGTGCTTCCCCATAGTCCTATTCTATAGGACCCTGTTGCTGCAAGGACATGTTCACAACATGGATGGGGAATTTTGAAGTTATACCCCAGGCTACTACTTATAAAGAATCAATTCATGAAATACTTGAGGATGCCCCATTATACTTTGATATCAAGAGCTTTCCTACTGGAGAGATGAAATTAGCAGAGCAAGTACCAAAGTGATTTGGAAAGTGACAGTCCTCAAGATAGGATGAGAGGAAAAAATGAGCTTTTGATCAAAGGGCCAGTAGAACTTCATCACCGAGGGAAAGAAGGGAGGCCGTCCAGGCAAAGAGTTGATATTTTTAGTGGCAGAAACGAGAAATCAGGACTCTTAGTACACTTCCTGTTTTGAGGATTTTCCGTGAATTCATCATACATGAATTTTTAAGTATATTAAATGCAGACTAGATACCATCCCGAGAGCCATCAACCTTGATTCTGAGCCGTTTACGAGCATTGTCTCTTCGAATGTCCTGAGCAATTTTATCCAATTGTAATCGCTTCCTTTGACTATCTTCGACAAGCCGCGCCTTGGGGTTCTTCATCCCATGCCCCAGTCTCTGCTTGACTATCGCAACAAATCCAACTTCGCTCGGGTTTCGCGCGATTTTATCCAAGAGCCGTTGTCTAGGCGTCAATTTACTGAGAACATTGGCAGGGGGTCCTTTCCGAAGTTTTCTGAGGAGCGAGGGCGTAATTTCTCCGCGCAGCTCACGTTGACGCTCTTTGGTCTTGTTGAGGATGCGTTCTTTCCTAGCGGCTTTGAGTTGGTCGAGGAGGGGTTGTGGGTAGGGTGTTTGTGCGCGCGCTGCGCCAGCGTCAAAGGCCGTCTGCATGAGGTTCATTTCTTCCTTGTATGGACTCACTACCAAGCGTCAGGGTCAAAAAGAGGGTATAGTGGGATATTTGAAGGTAGAGAACATACACCATTCATTGAGACTTCCACCAAAGACACCGTCATTTCGCAGTCGCGGTGGTATACTCTTCTGCATTGCTTCCTCTGCGCGGGCGTCGATTTTGAGGTCAGAAATTGTTTCGAGATACGCTTGATGTCGTTGGACCCGCCGCTCGTTCGCTTCATATCGCCAACGTATCATTTGTGAAAGTTTCGTGGGTTGGTTAATCATCCGGGGGAGGGGTTTATGGTATATCGAGGAGGGGAAGTAGCCGCCAGTCACAATGGGCCTAAAACGCAGTTTGGCACGCCAGACCTATTGTATGATAGGTCAGATAATGAGGGTTTTGTCAGTATCGGTATCGAAAAACGAACTAGTTCTTTAGCTGCGAGGTGATTCCAGTACTCTTTCTCACAGCGAACGTCTATGAGATTCGAGTAGCGAATAAGGAGTGCCCGGAGCCGCATGTCGCCTGCATTAGCGCGCCGGAAGATGTCCAAGTACTGTGAAGGAATGGTTGTGAATGCGAGGATAAACACAAATCATGGTACTTACTTTGTAGCCTTGTTGGAGGGCATTTCGTGTCTTTTCTACACTTGTCAAGTGCTTACCCCATTTCCATAGGAGACGTATACGGAAGTGAATCTAGCCTTTCGAAAGACACTGTTAGCAGTGGAGGGGACCATATGAGCAACTGGGACGAACGGCGTCGGTTGGGGCCTCTCGCAGGAGATCTTTGTAGAGTTTAAGAGTCGGGGTTCTGTGGGCAGGGATATTCCAGAATGGTGTACGAGGTCGGGCGCGTTGTAGAGGTTGGAGCAGCTCCCGTATGGTTTCCCGTATAGGTGTCATGGCAAGAAAGGCAATCAAACTGACGCCCATAACGGAAAGCAGGACACAGCCACTCCAGCTAAACATGACAATTCACAGATCATCCACAACCACCATATTCTGGCCTCTAGGACTGACACAGAAATCAGGTTTCTGCTATGGCTGGAGGAGACCTGCGTGTTGTGTGGCTGGTGTTCTTGATGCAGAGACAGTAAGTTTCTTGAACTTGTAATTTCTTTCCCTAAGTAATTATGCCTTTGCAGGAGGAAGTTGCGACTCGTGTGCTTGAGTCTGCCTGCACCGCACCAACGTGGTATACCCTACAGGATTCGTGCAGAGGGAAACCAGAAATACTAGCATATTGTGAATACGATGCACAAGAGGATAAGCTAAGGATTGTGTCCTGGTGCGCAAACACGTATTTCACCTTTCTGCCCACATACTCATCCGAGCCTAGGAAAACCCAGCCCATTCTGATATTATACCACCGACATCCCCTAAGCTCACTGAGGTTCTACGCCTTTGATACCACCTTCTTCGCCCCCCTTCCAGTGGTCACTGCCAGTAATAGTCTCTCAAATGCATATTCAAACTTGCAAACGCGAGATTTCACTCGACCGTCACGACCAGGGCTAGAGTTTGCGTTCAACCAGACAACCCTCAACCAATTCAATGCCTCGAAGCTTTTGGAAGCTGTAATTACCGACTCTTCGGCCCGCATGCTTCCTGCAACTGCCGCTGTATTATTCTCAATCAGCGCCCTCACCAGTCTACTCGCTCAACCCATTCACACCCTCTCCCGCATCATCAGATCAACCGGAAAAATCCCAGTCACGCCCTCGTCATCTCTCAACGAGCTCTGTGCTGTGGTGCAGCAAATTGACGTCCGCATAACTCAAGCCGAATACTTTGTCACAGAAATTCCGCACCTCCGCAATCGTGGCAAGTCAGACATCACAAACTATGCCGCTCGTTACACTAGATTTTTCAGTACCATTTGGACGATCCCCAACGACATCACATTCGGCATGGCATTTGGCACCTTCCTTATCGAAAACGCCTCCCCACTCGCCGAGGTCACCAATACCCTTCTCCACAGATACCTCATACATAATCTCATCCACACCCTTCTGTGGCTTGACTCTTGGCCAGCTGGTCTCAAGCTCAATACAGAGCTGAGCCAGTTCTACTCCCATATGTCTGTTGGCATTGTCCGGCTTTGGCAAGGGGGACTTGGGCAAGTCACCCCTCATACTGCGGGGATCATATACGCACTCGGAATGATGAGTACATTTGGCGGAATGTCGCTCGTCATTTCGGCGGTCATGGATCTAGTAGCTATCTCCACTGCGCATATCTATATGTGTTATTTCTTTACCGGATTGATATATCACCGTATGTTGAAGACGGCAGGCTCGTTATGGAATCTCTTCCGCGGTAAGCCGGAACCTATATGCACTACTTCGGAATGTTGACCTATGTTCCAGGCAAAAGATACAACGTCCTAAGAAACCGAATTGACTCTTGGGAATATGATATGGACCAGCTACTATTCGGGACTATCCTCTTCACCCTACTGGCATTCCTTTTCCCGACCGTGCTCGTTTATTACGCGCTCTTTGCTATTGTGCGTTCAACTCTCTATTTCCCAGCTCATGCCAATCTTCCTCATTCATCAGTCGCGCTTCGCCATTCTTCTGCTGCTTGCGAGCATGGAGTTTCTCCTAGCGCTCGTCAACCACTTCCCACTTTTTGCGCTCATGCTCAGTGTTAAAGATCCCTGGCGGATACCGGGTAAGTAATTCGTCGTCTTCATACTGAGTGTTTGGATTTTCATTAACCCACCAAGGTGGCGTATACTTCCTACCTAAAAGCTTCAAAGGAAAGCAGGGCACGACCAGTACTCATCTCGTTATGGAGGTATGCACCACTTTCACGCCGGAATCAGAATACGTTCACTAATGCCACGCTAGAACCAAGCCGTACCCGTATCCCTCTTATTCTTCCAATACCGTACGTCTCCCACTCCTATTCTCAATCTCCTGCGTATTCGTACTGATTTAATCACTTCAGTGGAACTATCAAAAATCCTCGTGAGACACTACAATCCCTTGAGGCTGGCCTGGTGCCTGCTGAAAGGCGAATACCTAGGGGGCATTTCACGTTACGAAATGAGATACAGCAACACTGGTGCTTCTAAGGGTCTGGAAACTTGAGCTGGGGGGGACCGGCGAGGAATGAGTAACTCATTCGATCCAGCGGAAAGGAAATTGATGATGAGGGAGAGAGGGCGTGCAGCGCGGAGGGAATTTTGGAATGTATATTTCTAGAGGGACCGCCCAGTCCTGTTGATCGGCCCCTCACCGCCATCGCGCCCGAAAGGCCCGGTGCG
The DNA here is from genome assembly GCA_003315915.1 of Macrolepiota dolichaula. NCBI lineage: Eukaryota > Fungi > Basidiomycota > Agaricomycetes > Agaricales > Agaricaceae > Macrolepiota > Macrolepiota dolichaula. The sequence goes on along the minus strand of QFDT01003901.1, from coordinate 3,580 downwards.
CTTTACTTGAATGACCTTCCTTGTGACCTCATTACGCGACGTATTTTCTATGGTCGAGGGCTAGGCAAACGTTCACCAGTGCAAATATACTTGGCATTTCTGAACCGCAGTTTCGGAATGCTTTGCGGCAACCTTTAGATTGACCTAATACACTGTCAGAGAGGGATCATGCGCTCGACAGTGGCACCCGAGAATGGTCAATCGAGATAACGAACCAGACGTGGGGTGCTGGCCGGATGTCATTGGAATGCGATAGCGGGTGAAGACATAAAAATGATCGATAGCTCTGCGCGCTGGCCGTGATAACTACGCCGCAAGGTGTCCTATGAATTGGCTACGCGGGTGGAGTCGGGCGTCGTGAATTACTTTACAGCTCTGAATTTTCAAGAGAGCCCCGATGGGGTACCACACCGATGCGCGGGATCGAATATATATCACGACCACCCTTTTGGCAATTGGCTCCGAGATCCACACATGACAAAGGTCGGGTATCGTCCCTAATGGCTATTAGAATATTAACAAAAACGAGTATATATATTCCTTCTGACTCCAAAGGGTCCATGTTTTGATATGGGGTATAATTATGTAACGACAGAGAGAAAGGGGTGGTCGTACAACACATATCTCAAGGGGGTATTGATAGTATTGGTCCAAATAATCATCGGCTCATGAATCTGACTAGTCGCCAGAAGACAGTCGAGTTGTCTAAACCGAAATGAAAGCTCACAAGAGAGATCAAATGATGGACTGATGCTGTGTGAGAGCCGACATATATAGGCACACCCAAATCTCTCAAACGTCATTTTCCCACTCAACACCCAACTCTCACCCAACATCCCCTCCTTCCTCATGAAGAACAAGAACAAGCAAACAAAATTCCCCGTCGTACGTCTCTCTACAAACACCCCTCAGCTTGACCCATGTAAAATCTGACACGCAGAGGCGCTCAGGCACGAATAAAAAAGATCATGCAAAAGGACGAGGAAGTGGGCAAAGTCGCGCAAGCGACTCCCATCGTCATATGTCTGTACCCCCTCCCCTTACTCCCCCAGTCTTGAACTCTCAGCTCATACGTGCGCGCGCGCGGTGTGTTCCAAAAGCTAAAGCACTAGAACTATTCCTCGGTCTACTCATCGACGAAGCGAGCAAAGTAACAACGGAACGCGGGTCCAAAAAGGTCGAAGCGTATCACCTGTGCGTCTATTGACTCCCAAACACACAGCCATAACTTATGTATCTCTCTATTACAGAAAACACGCAGTAGATACGACAGAAATGCTAGACTTTCTCAAGGAGATCGTCGAAACGGTCCCAGATCCAAGCGCGGGTGGTACAATTGACCTGGAAGCCGAAAACGCCGATGGAAAGAAGAAACGCAAGTCCAAAAAGGCTGCTGCGGCTGGTGCTGACGCTAGCATGGGCGATGGTGAAGCACCGGCGCCGAAACGACGAAGAAAGAAGAAGACAGACGCCGCTGCTGCTGCTGCATTGCCTGACAGTGAAGGCGGCATTGGTGCGGTTACAGGACGGGGTCGGGGTAGAAAGGTTGTAACAAGTCAAATGCCGGTTGGGGATGGAGAAGGGGACACGACGATGTATGATAGAGATGATGATGAGGCAGAAGAGGACCGTGACTCTGGATACGCTGCGCGGAGAAAGACACCTGAGGACGATGATGATGATTGGCAAGACTAAGATGTATATTACAGTGTTTGTATGGGTATTAGACGAGCTCGGCTTCGCCTCGTGCGATCAAGTTTTCGACGACGGAGAAGGGGGTGAGTGAGATATGGCCCTTGAACATCTCATGCCGCGTTCCACTGTCAGAGATGATTAGCCTGGGCGAATATGAACCGACAGACGCGGACGTACTCGGGCAGCACGACCGGCGGACAGTCCACGAGGGCGTGGACAAAGACAGGCCGGGTCACATCAGGAGCGCTCACTGGATCATGAGCACAAGAATGCAAAAGCAGAATAGGGGCTTACCCATTGGAGGCATGTAATATGGTGTTTCGTCGTCCAGATGCCGCTGCGGCTCCGGCAATGATTGCAGAATGCTGAAATTGAAGTGCCTATCTGTGAGGTCGGCATGACGGCTGGCATGGTCGCGTTCAGCAGCGGTCAGGCGCGTCTGGATCTCTGCGTTCGACGTGATATACCGCGCGTATTTCTCAATCTGTTTAATAGATAAACATGATATATAAATTCCGCAGTTTGGGTAGGATACATACCTTGAAGAGGCGGGTGCGGACGTATGACCTGACAATAAACTTGACGCGTTCGATATCGAGCTGGACGAGGGTGATCCTCAGATGCTCATCGTCAGACGTGGATGGATGGCCTCTGAGGAGCTGGACAGCGTCCGACTGTCTAACGCCGGTGAACAAAGGGCATGAGCGAAGAAAGAGGCTACCTGCCTGCGCAGATGGTCGAGGATGGAGGACAACAGGGCCTCTTGAGCAGGAAGAATGTCAGGAGCGTGTCGTTCGTTGAGCCAGTGCCTTGTGAGTTGCTGTAGGGGAGAGTCCTGGTCAGGGATGTCGATGTCCATGATCAAAGAACAAAAAAATAATAAATTAATAATGATGCGCCAATTATACCACTCTCTGCCAACAACCACCACTAGCCCTGGTCACTCAGATACACGCTCAGCTGGATTTGACGCTCAGGGCCCTGAACAACGGAGCCATCTAATCTGGAATCAATGCACAAATTCCCATTCCCTGGACCCTGACCCTCCATTTCTCCCTTCACAACAACCACCACCTCCCCCCAATGCCAAAGTCGTCTACCCCGGCTGCCTCACAGACGACTCTCGTCCCCACAACCACCCGGGACCGTACTATTAACTTTGCTCCGACACCTCTTGCACCGCGTTCAGAGCTCAGTCAAGGTAGTGGCACCAACCAACGAGAGCCACAGCAGCAGCAGCAGCAGCAGCCACCGCAACCGCCACCACCGCAACCGCAGCAACGTCAACACCGCTCCATCCCCCGCGCACTTTCTCTTATTCCAGTCAAACTGAATAGTAAACATCCAACAATCCAATAATTGATAACATCACACCCACACACACATGCCCTCACCCCTCTAACAGATCTTCCCCGCAAAGAAAACTTGATTGCCGAAGCCGAACAAATCCTCTTCGACTCTCAATCCTGGAAACTCGGCAAATCCTCCAACGGTCTTCCGAATCTTCGCACTCACACGTTTCTTACTTATTCGGCATCGGTGGCCCACCTCAATGCACTTCCCGCGTCGACGCCTCTCCCCGCAGCCGAGACCCCTTGGTACTGCGTCTCCCACGAGTTCCCCAGCAGCCCCCCACCGGACCAAAACACGCACACACCTACACCCACGCTGTATACTAAACTCTGGTCCAGGATGAGCAAGGATAGGATCCGCAATCAGCCCCAGTGCGAGTTTTTTCTTTTCTAGTCTCTCCGTCCTCTGTTTTGAGTACAATATCAATGACTTTTCCTGCGCGGTTGTATGGCACGCTTTTCGTGTTTTTGTTTCTATTTCTATTTCCCTATTTTTTTTTTGGTGGGGGGTGGTTGTTTTTTGTGTTGTGCAA
>QFDT01003896.1:0-13887 GCA_003315915.1 Macrolepiota dolichaula | reverse complement strand
ATGGAGGCAGATTGTCGGAGATACATCCTTCACCCACCCGTACCTGATGGGCCGACCCTACAACCTCCACTGGACTGACTCCCCTGTCAATCTTGGTATCAGCCACTTCTCCACCTCATCATTGCCTTCAGATCAAGAGAACTCCGACAGTACGGATTCTGTAGATCCGTCGTCTTCCATTTCACAACAAGCTTCCATCCCCAGAACACCATCTTGTTCCAATGTCCCTTCCAATTCCGTTAGCAGTGTCTCTTCCTAATTAGCAATGGACGAAATAGTAAAGACAGAAGTATCTCAAATTGTATAAATAACAGACTATTCTGTAGTTGAAGCTTCAGCTTCAACCTCTTGTTTACTCCTTCCTTTTCCAGTAACCATCATCACCTACTTCGAGAGTGGTTTACAAGTTCATAATATTGCAAATTTATAGTGCATTATGAAGGCCGACAGTGTGCGCAAGAGGGCTGGCCACAGTTTGAGAAGATTCAGCAGCTCTTTGGGAATTTCCACGAGGAAGGGGAGTTCTCAAGAGTCGTTACATGAGGAAATCCTGGACAGCAAGCCCGGGAGGTACTTGTCCCCTGCTAACACCCAACCCATCGCTCAGATGCAGTCTGGTACTGGATCTGCTGTTCACCTCCCAAGAGCCGCCTCAGAAGGCCCATTCAAACCTGCTTCCCCAACACCTTCCGTTGGCTCGAAAAGGGGATGCAATCCTAATTCTCCAACCCAATCTATTACTAGGAAAGCTTCTAGAATAGACATACATGACAATAATGACTCTATTGCTTTGTCACCAAACGGCTCTGTCAACTCAAACGAGTCCAACCATACCGCCAGAACCAACGCCGAAAAACCAACAGCACCCTATAACATCAACATGCCCCCCCAGCAATCGCCCCAACTCCTCACTCCCGCCCAACAATTTGCGGCACATCATCAATCTAAACCTCTACCTTCAAGTGTCGTTGCCTGGGCCAACGATGTTGCAGAATCTACAGCTGTGGGTACGCCACATGTCAACCAGCAGGCCAACATGTGTAGTGACGACCCCAGCCTTAACCCTAACCCTGAATTAGGGCCCACTCCTCCCCACATCAAAAAGTTGATTGCAGACAGAATGACATGTTAACAGCAGAATATGGCGTAGCGGTGTACTATGAGGTAGAACGCATGCACTTACAGAGTGAACTGGTGTTAAAGGGGCTTGAGGAGCTTTGAGCGAGTAGTACGCACGATATAGAGATCAGAGAGAAAGTTAATTATTATGCATACTGGACGAAGTCCTTATATACCATATAGATTGTCCGATGACTAAGCATCTACCCTAAGTAAACTATTTGCATCGCTCAACATGCAGACAAGGTGTGAGAGCAATGCGTTCCTACTCTATTGTATCTAAAGATAGTAAAGAAGCATAATTGATGTCTATGCGGCTATCGCACAGCATCGTGTTGACAAGGATCATTTGTTGACATACGGCAAGATCACAAGTCATGTGATGAAGAGCATGTCACGTGTTACCGTGTCAACATGACATGGTTCACCAAACGAGATAATGTCCGGGTCGGCGACATCCGGGCCATCGAGTTCACCATTGAGTCTATTGTTGAATGGCTCAAACATGTCGTAGACAAACATGTTGTAGACAAACATGTTGTAGACAAACATGTCGTAGACAAACAACTCAACCTTAACAAGTCAGACCTCGGAGACCAACTCTATGAATTATTCGAAGTTGTCTGTGATGAAAAAGTCGGGGACCTTCCAACTAGGAACAACCAAGTCATTGGGACAAGTACCTTGAGGTCACGCATCCTTAAGAAGTGGTCTGACAGGTATAACCTTGCTGCTGCAGTTGAACAGAGATGGGGCCCAGGATCAACATTGGACACCAAATCCCCACCTCCCACCAACCCTTGTCAAGTCCCTGTAATCATCAACACAGACTATCACATGCAAAATGACGAAGGCAACCCTAACTTCGAAAAAGAAGTTAATCAAATCATCCAACAACACGTGCTGGGGAACTCACCTGGCTGCCCAATTGTCATCGACTTGTCTCCTGTTCAGACGCCAACTCCAAGACCGAGGGAGAAGGGCAAGGTGTTATGGTTCAGCAGGCTCCTAGACCTAAGTTAGGAGGCGCCTAGCTAATTAAGGACCGAGATCCTTAACCAGCCTGCTAATAGGTGAATTGGCAAAGTGACAATACCAAAGTATAGCCAGCAACCAATAGCGTTGAAGCGTCGCAGCTATGGGTCCTTAACTTCAGAGGATTAGAAGTTAAGATCAACCAATCTTGGATTAGACAGGTAACAGTTAAGTTACAACAGAAGAGAATCAAAAACTTGGAGTTTTTGATCCTGTAATCTATGCCTATTTATGCAAGTCCAGAGGCCGTCTGTGTACTACTGTATATACGAGTCATAAGTGTCTGTCCGAGTCATCGATCGAGAAAGAGAAACTACTAGTACACTACAGAGCGTCCAATGAGTCAGTCTGTATCTAAGATCGTAGTCCATGATCTACTATAACATTCTATTTACTCTGAGTCATCATTCTCTGAGACAGTAGAACGTTCAGATGAGGTGGGGAAGCCCGTGGAGGACTCCTGAGGCATAGGCGCTGCGGAGGAGGACGAGGAAACCGAGGAGGACAAGGATGAGGATGAGAGATCGTATGGGACGATCTCCGAGGACATCTCCTGGTAATAGGAGGCAATAGCACGGAGTGGTACATCTTCTGAGGAGTCAGAAGAAGCATTGGACACATTGTCGAACAGCCAAGGCTGCAACGGATAGTGATGCCCGTATTCTCCTGACTCAATGAGCGCAGCAAGAACTCCAGGAAGTTCCTGCTCGTCATAGAACATGTAAGGATGTCGCCAGGTTGTACAATTATCCGTGACCGGATAGGGGCACCATCCATTCTCAATGGCTGCCATCCAGCACATTGGATACGTGCTAAGGACTTCACCGTCTCCGATTATGTGGTGGTAGGGAGCCGCATGCATAGCTCGTTGTAGAACTGCATTAAGCTCATCACAATCATAGACAGGGGGGAGAGGCGTGAGCCTGTAATCGGAGGTGTGCCCAGAGATGACTCTGAGAAGGTTCTGGCCCTCAGGAACTAGGATGTGAGTCCCTGGGTCCATAACAGGTGTTGGGAGTGAGCAGAAGTGGTGCTTGCATAGGGTTGGGATTGAGGAGACGTTTTGACAAAGGCTGTGACAGTGCATTTGATGTTCTCTGGGCTGATAGATGAGAGGTATGTGAGGGTCTGTGCAAGGAGATTCTCAGCATAGCAGATGCAGAAGGTGTTGAGATGAGGTCCTGCCTGATTGAGCAATGGATGGCCTGCTTGATTGGCTGTGTCTTGGAGGTTGATGCAGAGCTTGTCATATTTGAATGAGTTGAGTGGGCCTGGTGTGGGATTTGGTTGGTAGAAGTCCATCTGTGATGCAAGGGAAGTGGCAGTGATTGCAGCGGCAGGGCTGGCGTACTCTGTGTTTGATAAATGTGAAGAGGGGGTGATGGAGTGTGGATGGATGCCTGGTTGTGCGTCCATATTTTGATCTTGTTGTCTCTGTGAATGACAATGTGGGTTTTGTCTGGTAATGGAAGGGAGGGCTTGTTGGAGGAAAGCCTGATAGTCCTTATTTTCCAAAACATCTTCAAGACAGAGTGGAATAGAGGGAACTGCTGGGGATGCGCTAGGGACCAAAGGTAATGAAGGATCTCCTCTGGATGTTGAAGAAGGTTGGGAGAAGACGGATGGGTTAATGCTATTGAAAGGCCATTGTCCTGAGTTGTCAGATAAGTGTATGGTGGTTGGAACGGATGACAATGGTGATGGTAATTCACTGGAGGTATATACATTCTTAGCTGGGATGAGACAAGTTGTGGATGGGGTGGAGGTATTCATGGACCAGATGTTGTTGTGCGGGATGGGTAGGGGGTCAGTGGTTGGGGATTCTGTGAGGGGTTTGTAGTCATTGTAGGCGTGGTTGCTTGCTTGGTCAGACATATGAGCTTTGCAATCCAATCTAGAGTCAATGTTTCTTCTTATAGTTGGTTAAGATCTTGGTCAAATGAGGAAGGAGTTGCTGTTCAGGTTCCCATGTATTTTTGGAGTTGGGGTAACCTTTCCATTTGATAAGATAGGTAAGTTGGCCTCAGTTGAGCTTGTGATTAATTATATCCTCAACTTTGTATTCTTCTTGTCCATCAATGATATCTGGTGGTTTGGCTTTGGGTTTGGTATTGTTCTGTTTGGTCTTTTGGTGTCATTTGAGCAGGGATACATGAAAGACAGGATGGATTCTCCATGTCTTAGGGAGGGTGAGTTTGTAAGCAAGTGGTCCTTGTTGCTTTGCAATGGGAAAGGGGCCGTATCTTCAGGGTTGAATTTTGGATGATTGTTCCTGAAGAGGAAGGTTTTTGGCATCAAGCCAGACTCATTCTCCTTTTTTGAAGGTGTCAGTTTGATTAGGTCTTTGTTTAATCATACAATTTATATTCTTCGTCATTACTTCTACTGCATTCTGTCAATGAACATCAAGATCTTTGAGTTGGTTGTTTACCACTGGTGCATTTGTGATCTCGAGGAACTGGGGAATGGATGGAGGTGTATATCTGTACAGGAGTTCAAATGGCATCTTTTTGTTTGTGTGGGGGGTAGAGTTGTATTTGTATTCAAAGTGTGATAATTTGTCAGCCCATGTGGTTGGATCCCTGTAGCAATATTTTGAGAGATACATTTTGAGTTCCTGGTGTGATTGTTTGGTTGCTCCATCTGTTTGGGGGTGATATGCTGTGGAGAGTCACATAGTAATTCCAAGGGAGGTAAAGAAGGCTTTTGCTGCCTTGCCTGCCCATTGAGGGTCTCAATCTGTGACAATGGAAACTGGAATTCCATATCTTGGATAGAAAAATTTGACTAGTAACATAGCAATGTCTTTGAATGTTGCTGTTTTACAGGTTGGTAGTACCATTATCCCCTTTGTGAGTCCACAGTCCACCACAGACAAAATAGAGTCATACCTGTCTGATGTTGTTGGTAAATTGGTGACAAGGTCAATGGCAATATCAGAGAATGGTCATTTAGATGTTGAAGGTTTGAGTGGATGAAGAGATGGTGCATTTGGTCGTCTATCAATGTTAAATTGTTGACAGTGTCACAGATTTGGCAGAATACATTGTTTACGTTATATTTCACCGAATACTGGGCCGTTTACCTCGTGCTTAGTACCGTTGGAAAGCCCTCGTCCGTCGCATTCTGACGATACCCGGGACGTCGCGGGGCGTGCATCCGTTCAGGAGCTACGCGCCGATCATTATTATCTATATCATGTGTTGGTTATCTGTGCCATCTGCAGTTTATCACTCCTCATTGTTCCAGAGGGTTCTGGAATGGTCAGTAAGATAAGATCTTTATCCATGTTGTCACATGGTGTCATTGTTAACAATCAGTAAGGTTTTTATGCCATTGGCTAGGAGATATTAGTTTCTCCATGTAATTAGTAAGGACTAGAGTTCCTGGGGTTATCTGGTAGTGTCCCAGGTCCTAGCCCTCTGTGTATATAAACTAGCTGTCTGGTGTCTGTAGGACCCAGACTTAACAACTTGTTTACAGCCTAGCCTGTCTTATCCTCCATCTACTATCTGATCTTTGATCTCTTCACTCTTACTTGCTGCTTATCTAAGACTACTGTCCTCTTGTCTCCATACCCAGCTTAGATAAGCATAAGGATTTGTGATAGACAGACATGGCAACCTGTGATGTAGTTTTTTACAAACTCACAGAGGCCTGGCCAATTTCATTCTAGGTAGACTCAACAGATGGTTTTGTCAATTCCAGGGTGTTCAGCAGAGTGATGGTCATGGTGACAAGAGACAATGATTTGTTTCTCTTCTAAGGATGGCTGGATATTGTCTGAGGGTGTGTTGGTGTTAAGAACCCGTCTGAAGATCTTCTGGATGACCTCCACTGTCCGTTAAGCTTTTCCCATAGCAACGGGATCCTCAGCTTCTATGCCACCATTCAGCCACAGTGCTCCATTGGTCCAATATCACCTCTCCACTCTCCCATGTCCTTATCCCCTTGGACTTCCCTCCTCTTGGTTGCTTGGGCATCTCAGTTGCCATTCCTCCAGCAACCTCAGCTATTCAGTTTTCTCTTAGTTCCCGGACCTTCCTATTCTGTCTTATCTGTTATCTGATCCTCATATCTCCTCCATTCCTCCAAGTTCCCTCTGTAGCTTACTCATTTGCTCTGCATTCACATGTTAGCTACGACTTCTTATTCCTTTGTCTTCCTTTGTCTTCCTTTGTCTCTATCTATTCCTTTGTCCACTATCCTATGTAGTACGTCATTAGTATACCTTATGATTAGTACTACCCTCTTATCCACTGTAGTATATAAACCTAGTCTACTATGTCTGTATTCTCCAGTCTGATAATCGACTTAGATTGTCTCTCCTAACTTGTGTCTGAACCCTCCATCCATCTGCCTCTGCCTCTGGACACTTTCTGTCCTTCCCTTACTCTCTTTTCCCCTCTGTCTTCAGACAAACCTCTACCTTTGGGCGTTGTTACGGCCAAAACAATTTCAATCATGAATCCATTACAGGAGCTAGGAATATCACTAGCTAGGCCGTTAGTAACTTCAAGGAACCCTCGCTAGGAGTGATATAGTACCTAGCTATGAACCTCACTAGAGAGACCGGTCATTAGTACCCTTTACCGGAAAAGTGTACGGTATCGAGGAATAATACTATTAGCTTTGGACAAACATACCCTTAGCTACAAGTCCATCTAGCAAGTGGAGCCTCGCTAGCTCGTTCAAAGTGCCTCGCTACGACTATCTATAGTGCCCCGGATCAGTAGATCAACAGATCACTAAGGCGAATGGGCCCTGAGGTCTAGCAACACAACCCTAATTACCCAAAACGGTTAGCGATGTCAGTCTACCTAGAATCAAACAACTCCTCAAAGACCAGTTTGTGATATAATACTCTAGCTACGGCTCAAACCTAGCAATTAGTCAGCGCACAGCCGCACTAATTAACCCCCCAGAATCAAACCGAGACATGCAGCGGAAGAACTGGCTAGCGAGGAGATAGCTCGCGAGGCACTGAAAAGCTGTTTTGAGTGCCAATAGCAAGGTGCCAGCTAGCTATCGGTTGCTCAATCGCAGCTAGCCACACGTTGGAATAGAGATAAAGATTAGGTACGCATGACAGCCTGACGTCATATGCTACCGAACCTAGCTACCAACGGATGTAGCTAGGTACCATAGCTCGCAAGAGCATCATCCATATGGACACACATCAGGGATAACTAGATAGGCTTCTGATTGGCTCCAGCCTTCTGTTATATTCCCTTGGGGCTACCGTGTACTATAATATCCATCCATTCCTATCATTGCCCCGCTTGTCATGGACCTGTCATTCTTCCGCTATTTCTCTTCTTGCGATCCCTACATTGTTTACTCAGCCACTACGTCACTACTTACTCAGCCGCTACTACAGACTCTCCAGTAGAAATACACCAACAGTATATATACACCTAGATACTCTGCTGTATCCCTTACGCTTTACCAACTTGTTGATTCCCCTTCTCTTCTCTCTCATTGCCCTCAAGTCTTCATCACTTGTTGCAACCTAAGTTGATCACTTAGGAAGGTCGTAACACAGGAATCTATATTGATCACTCCCTTGTAACCCGATGGAATCTCCCCACTACACCCCTGGATCACCCAATCACAATCATTAATGCTGACAGATCAACTAATGATCAAGGGAAGGCCACACATGCCGCAATCCTTAATGTAACCGTTGATGGAAAGCACATGCTCCTCTAACCCCCCCAGCCAAGGATCCTACGGCAATGGAGGTGGTTGACGAAGCGGCCGAAGCTCAGATGGAGCGTGATACGGCTTTGGCCATGAGGAAGAGCAGAGACGAAGCAAGTGGAGTCCCGGGAAGAGTAGGAGAGACTTCAGTTGAGGGTAGGATGACGGGCGGCAGGGTGACGGGTGGAAGGGTGACGGGCGGTAGTGGTGAAGGGATAGAGGGAGTTGAGGGTGGATGGAAAGTAGTAGCAACGCGTGGCAAGAGAGTGCCGCGTCATCAAGCGCCGGAGAACCGAAAGGGAAACTCCGATCAAAACGGGCCTAAAAACCCGAAACAAATCCTACCTAGCGAAAAGAAAGTCTCTTTCGATCGCTCGGCCGCTCCCTCCCCTCCTTCTAGCGGGCCTGGAAGGACATACGCTCAAGCAACTAAGGTGGAACCAACCCCCAATGTCCCTCGTCATGTTATGGAAAAGTATGCCGATCTTAGAGTTATGTTCCCGGACAAAACTCGAGATGAACTGTATGCCATGCTGAGAGCTGGCGGATACGACCTCAGGCTTGACGTCCCCGAACCTCCCACCCCTCCCAAACCTGCACCCACGTTGAAAGGCAAGACCATCCCAGGCCCACCTTTCAATAGCCAACAACAGAGACAGAACAGGAGTACGTCTCGATCCCCTTCCGTTCCTGCGGTCACCCAAGGCCCGTCCCGCAAGAACATCCTCATTCCCTTTACATCACTTTTACGCAACGAAATGGTCCCCTTTAACCCTAAGATTGTGGATTCAATCAATAGGGGACTTACTCACCATCGATCCCAATTGCGGGTCGACTCTATGAAGAAGACGTTGAAGACGTTGTGGCTGAATACGAACGGTGTGGCAACGGAGGAAGATCTGCACATCGTTAGAGTTTGGATGAGGAAGGAGTTACCGGAAATCACGGATGAGGTCTATGAGGACTTAGTGCCTCAATTGCCTCAGTCCAAGTCGTTCATCAGGTTGGAGAACCTGCCTTACCTGGGGGAAAATGGTACGCCCAACACCTCCACTGATATCGCAAACGTCCTGTACAGGTCGCCGATCGCTCCATACCTGGACGGACTCGCGGGTACCCCTCGATTCGCTAGGATCTCACCTCATTCCTCGCTCGCCGCGCTATATATGGACTTCTGGGACTCCCAAGGGGGTGCCAGGGTGCGGCTCCTCATCAATCGCACGATCAACTTCCAAGGTCGTACTTGTACATTCCGTGCAGCGAACCAACATACCGCTATACCCTTTTGTCAGAAGTGCTCGTCCTGGGGACATACCACCTTTGCTTGCCGCCGTCGCAACCCTCGATGTGCCATCTGTGGGGGACCCCACGAGAAGAAATTCCACCGCCAGCTCGCGTGGTGTTGCAGAGCTAAAACTGTAGGACCAGAAGAAACGTGGCGTCCCGCTACCCCCGCTGGACAACCGTGTCCACATGTCAATCAATTCCGTTGCTTGAACTGCAACTCTGACCAGCACCACACCGATAGCGAGAAGTGCTCATTCTTCCGCAATCGATACAACCATAACTGGCACAAGCGTAAAGCTGATGACCTACGAGCTGAAAGAGAGCGGCTCAACTTTAACACGGAGCATGTCTATGCTTAGAGACACCCGAAAAAAATCAAAGTCTGATCGCCGATCCCCGAAAGGGAGTAGCGAGGACTCTAAACCGATCAAGGACTGGATTTTATCTTCTCTTCAATTTCATTTTCATAATGTTGCTAAATCGTGGTCTCTGACGGAGACCCTTCTTAACTCTCCCGATCTTGCTCATATTCACATTCTTTGCTTGCAAGAACCCCCTTTTAAATTCATTCGTAACGTGCCATCTACAGACCTTCCTGACGGGAAGGAGATGCACGGTTTCCCTATTCATAAAGATTGGATCCCTATCCATTCTGGCATTCCGAATCCCCATACTCTCACTTATGTGAGAGCTTCTCTCTCATCCCTTTCCCCAAAGATTCATCCGGATATCATTTCTTCTTCTGATTTCCAACTCATTTCCCTTTCACTTCCGAATCGCTTTTATTTTTTGAATTGCTACTTTGACGCTAACGGCGCCTCTCAGAACCTGTTAAACGCCCACTTGGAGCGTCTAACAAAACTCAATATCATTGCCGCCGGCGGTGATTTCAACCTTCGGTCGCCTGAATGGGACCCGAATCAGTCTTTCCATAACTCCCGAGCTGACGACCTTATTGACGCTATGTCTACTCTCTCACTAACCAGGTCTCCCCCTGTTAACCCCGGCCCCACTCATTTCCCATACGACCATTCCAAAAAACCCACCGTTATCGACCTTGTTTTCGCGCAATTCCACAACAACACGATAACAAACCATACGATTGCAAATGACTTTCGCATCTCCTCCGACCATGCCCCACTGTGGATTAAGATCAAGGTAAAACTGGTAATGCCAGTTATCAAGAGAATGGGCATAGCCAGAGATTCTAAAGAGGAACATAAGTTCTTGGAACATATTCAAACATTCTTAGAAAAAACCCCTCCGACCTTCAATTCCAAAACAACGGTAGAGGAATATGCGGAAGAACTGAAAACACAAGTTGAGGACGCGTGGAAGAACAATGCGAAGGAGATGAGAATTACTTCGCGCTCGAAACCGTGGTGGACAGAGGAGTGTAAAGAGACCCTGGATAGGTACAAGGAGAGAAGGTGCAAGATGAGGTGGATGAGTTTTAGGAGAGCGTGCAGGAAGGCGAAGAGGGAGTTTTTCGACGAGAAAATCCAGGAAATTTCGATTGACAAGCAGCGACCGTGGGACCTCATGAGTTGGGCCAAGGATCGCAACCTACCCCCCGTTCAGTCTATCCTATACAAAGACCGACCGTGCGACAACCTTGACCAGCTGTGGGCTGGACTTGATGGGACATACAACTCGGCGGCTAATCGGCCGGTCGACCTCGATACGGCGCTTCATCTGCCTTCTCAACCAACACGTGTATGGGATCCGATATCATCACGTGAACTTGAAGACGCGCTAAACCCGTGCTCGAATACGTCATCACCTGGCCCGGACCATCTGTCATGGCGTCATCTGAAAACCATTTTCGAATCAAGTCCGGCGCTCAACAACATGCGCGCTTTTGCAAATGGATGCGTTACCAACTCCATCTGGCCATCCTACTTCAAAGACTCCGTCTCAGTTATCATCCCAAAACCGGGAAAGCCTCACTATACCACCCCCAAAATGTTCCGACCGATCGTCCTGCTCAACACACTTGGCAAGCTCATCGAAAAAGTCATATCAACACGCATGCAATTCGACGCATCGCGCTTCGACCTTGTGCACACCCTCCAATTCGGCGGAATTATCCAGCGATCTACTGAAGATGCCGGGGTATACCTCACACACAAAATCCGCAAAGGCTGGAAGCGAGGACTTAAGACAAGTATTCTTGCTTTCGACGTTGCCCAATTTTTTCCTTCTGTAAACCACTCCCTTCTCACTCGGATATTGGACAGACATGGGTTTCCCGTATGCCTTGTTTCCTTCTTCTCTGACTATCTTTCAAACCGTTCCACTTCATATTCATGGAATTCCTTCTCTTCCCCCAAATTCCCAGCCTCTGTCGGCGTTGGCCAAGGCTCCGCTCTATCCCCTATTCTAACTTCATTGTTTCTTTCTCCTTTCATGTATCGTTTTGCTACGGACCCCCGTTGTAAAATACTATCTTTTGTGGACGATGGACTTATCATTGTACAGTCGGACAGTTTTTCTACTAACGCCTCTCTCTTATCACAGGTATATTCTTCCTGCTCATCCTTCATTACCTCCATGGGTCTCGTTCTTGAACATGACAAGAGCGAGGTCTTCCATTTCTCCAACCGACCTTGGGCCGAACCCAATCCCGATGTAACGCTCAAGCACGCGGACGGCACGACCTTAACACTCACTCCAAAGCGCTTTATCCGGTACCTCGGTTTCTACTTCGACTGGGCCCTTACCTTCAAAGAACACGTGCGCTATTACGCAACAAAGTCACTGTCAACTGTCAAGTGCTTACGCATGCTCGGCAACTCGGTACGAGGTCTCCTCCCATTACAAAAACGACTCCTTTACAGGTCATGTGTTGTCCCTGTGATGACATACGGCCTTAAATTGTGGTATTACAATGGCGCCCGTAATAAGGCGCTTATTAACCAACTCAATAAAACCCAGCGCTCGGCATCTATATGGATTACTGGCGCCTTTCGCACTACTCCTCGAGGTGCCGCTGAATCAATAGCAGGCCTTATCCCCCTCCAATTCCATCTCGAAAAACTGACAAAGCGATGTAATATTCGCTTTCGCACCCTTCCGCACAACCATCCTCTGCGCATTCTTACACGAGACGAAGAACTCGATATAAAGAAACTCAATTCTCCCGCCCTTGACCTTATGCGCGGAAGTGTAGAAGTCACGGACACTTTCAAACGCTTGGACCCCCGAGCTAGACCCGGTAATCGTGTAGTCGATCATTTCTCTAATTCTTCTTCCTCTTCTCAAATTGCTTTTAAATTGTGTCCATGCGCATCTGATGAAGATCCACAAGCTGTACGCCGACACCTCTCTGAGGCTAGCGAGGCTTGCAACAGTGCGCTTTCTTCTTCTTCTTCTGTTTTTCTTTCTACGGATGGCTCTTGTCCGGTTTACCCTAACAGTGGTATGTACAGTAATGGCTATAACCCTTTCTCTCTCTCCGCTACGGCGGCTTTTCTACTTTTTGATTCTTCAATTTCCTCTCCTCTCAAATCCTCTGTTGTTCCGTGTGGCAATGTCCTGTCCTCAGACTCAGAATCGTACGCTCTCAGACTCGGCATCCTGTCTGCTCTTTCTTTCTCTTCTAATGTTGCGCGCTCTGACAATCGTAGCATTACTCATATTTCTATTTTTACTGACTCAATTTCCTGCGCTAAATGTCTGTTTGATTACAGCGCTCATAGTGCACATCAAGACGCTCTCGTCATCGCCGAACCCCTCCATCAGTGGCTGTCCATCTCTCCCTCTCATCGTCTCATGTTTTGGGACATTCCGTCGTCATGCAAATGGTCGATCCAACACTCCGCACACAAACTTGCAAAATCCCTTCGAGTCCCATGCTTGCCAAGCGTGGCTCGACGCTCACTCAGATTCATCCGCAAGGCATGGACCGACCGCTATATCTGGTTATGGCAACACCGCCATACCAGTAACGACACCAAATACCGAGGTCGCCATTTCCTCGACATGACAGATGCGAGCGACAACCCTGTCCTCCCGACATACACGCACGGCGGTTCATGGCTCACACGAGACATGACGCCATTGCTTGCTGCGCGGCTTACACGCTGTCTTACCAATCACGCGCCGATTGGAACCTACCGACAGCGCTTCTTCCCAGACGCCCCGGTCTCGTGCCCATGCGGTCATCCGCTGGAAACGCGTGACCATATTATCCAAGACTGTCCGTGGTACAAGCGGCTATTCTCAAATGGGCGCTACGACAGCTTAGCGTGGCTGGTCAAATTCCTGGACGACAATCCGCTCGCATTCTCCTTTCCCCCCGATGGAGATGACTCATTATGGAGAGAAACTATTCGCAACCGAGCCCTGAGGAGTAGGGAACGGCGTGAAAATTTTGTCGAAGATGTGCATTAGAAGGCGTTGGACATCGGCATACGGTTAGTATTTCTCTAATCCTCTTTATTCGTTGGTGGACATTATAGGGGAATAGCAAATCCTCCTTCTGCCCCCTCCATACTCCTGGATCCGTTTCCTTTTCACTGTTGTTTCTGTTCGATGGCCTTCGCTTTGTTATTGCGACCGCCACCACTTCTACCCTTCAAATTCCGTATGTACCAAAAAGTTTGTACCCGTCGCTTCGCCTCGTCTCGCTTCGCTCGACTCGGCTCGCTCCTCGTAGTTTGTCATTTATCTTGGGATTGGTATGGTTTCTAGTGACTCAACTCTTGGGACTGCTATCGCGCGCCCGTTTGTATGTAGCTA